>WKLE02006703.1:0-10076 GCA_014885115.2 Asterionellopsis glacialis | reverse complement strand
TGATCGCGTCGATTGTCATGGTCGGTCGATGGGTAAATCAAGTAAAAAATCACGGAAGGTTGTTGTTGTTTTCGTACGCAGAGAGCAACCCCTACTGACTGTCTGTAACTGGTACCTGGTACCAATACATTAATGTGGTGGTGTTCTTTATTTTTTTTTTTTCACCGGCAGAGCGTCTTTGTACTATTCTAGATTATGGGCCGATGGCAATCAAAATCTCAAGCAAGACATATGTGCAATGACTTCGGCTAACCGAACCTTCGTGTCGCACTTTGTTCGCATCACCTCAAAATCCTTGGTACTCTAGAATAACTATGTTCAGTCGATCTAGTAATTCGTGTATTTCACAAACACACCAACAGAAAACACCTTTAGGTGTTCGTGAAGTGGTCAAAACGAAAGATCATCCGCCCCGTTCCCTCGTTTGGTTGACACGACACGGAAGAGAATGAGCGAGAAGAACTTTCTGATCTTCCATGACACCTTCGTACCAGTGCAGTAGCAGCAACATTATCATCTTTAGCATACAAGAATCCAAAACAACGAAATGGGTTATAGTACAAGTGGATTGTCAACTCATATTACTTTGAATGTGTGTTCCACAGAACGACAACTCTGAAACCCGAATATTGAAATGAAACCCAATCTTTTTCAAAAAAGGAGGTGCTCCTATGTATGGCCTTTAGTTAATTGTTGCATAATGGTGTGTCAAATTTAAAGTTGCCATCATGCTGGTTGTTGTAGTCTTGGTGATTCTCTTCTTGACTTGATTTCTAAATTGTACGGCAGGGGATCATGATTCATAAAACATCCATAACTCGGAATTGAAGCATGACTAAATTGAATTGAATTTCATTGAATCCAACGCAAATCACAGTAGTGTGTTTCAGTCTAAGCATGCCGTCTTCTTCTTCTTGACTTGACGGCAGAGTCAGTGCTCTAATAAAGAGAGATCAAAGAGTTGTGGAAGAATGACATTGTTCGACAGTTCTGTAAGCAAGCAATGTCGTACAGTACTGTAGTCGAGGATTTGTGTTGTTCTTGTGGGGTGTGACGAAATTTGATCTGTGTTTGGACGTCATCACACAGTAGTAGAAAAAAAAAATGATGGCTTCCCTTTTTTTGGATACTTGCTCTACTGTCGAACAAAAAAAGGCCCAATCAATAATGAAAGCGAACAAAGGTGTCAAGACCAGATGAGTGACGCGTCGAAATTTTATCTACTCCCCGAGTATATGTTTTTCCATTCATAGGACAGGATGCTAAAGATTTTGTATACAATAGACATTTGAAAATACAGGAAATGAAGGAGATTCGTACGCACATGTTTGGAGTCACTTAAGACGAAGAACTGGCCTGCGCGCTTGAAGTCTTTGACAAGTACCAGATTTGGTAGTGGACAATCCTATCCAATCAAAATAACGGTCTGTAACAAAGACGCCGGTACAGCGTAAAAAGGTACTGGTATTTTTACCGTCCTCTCTCTGTCTTTTTTTTTGTAACCTCTCTTTTGTGTCGCTCCACTTTTCTTCTTGCTTTTTTCTCCTTTATTTTAGTGCTCTGCATGGTCGGTGGTGTACGGTACACTTCCACCTCCCATTCACATGTCACATTGTCGGATCTAACGTAATCTAGAGAGAGAGAAAGACGACACAAATAAGAATTCACGACTCGATTGTATCATCAAAGGAGTGACGATAACTTATATGCCACGTAGACCTTCACGGTTGATATTGTTTTTGTTTCGCACTTTTCCTTTTTGCAGGCACTCATTCAAAATACTGTAAAGTTTTGTACTTCATAAAGAATGTGGAACAAAAAAAATCAAAAAGTCATGAAGAAAAGTAATGGCAACAACCAGAACAATAAAGATGACGATGCAAGAAGACAAAGACAACAACATCCGAAAACAGGAACAACACCAGCTTCACCTAATAATAATGATCTAACCACTGATTCAGTATACGAATTTTACACCGAGCAATTATTTCCAGCTATATGGGCATCCATACCACTACTCGTCAATCGGATTTGTCATGATGTATCGGCAACGCTAGGATCCATGAGTGAACAAACACTGCAGTTTTTAAAACCAAACTTTAAACATGTATTTGAAGATTCAGTATTGACGGATAACGTGGGATCTTTGTTCAAAAACACCACTGACATTATGGATACCATGATTCGACATTTAGATACCAATAAGGATGGCCATATATCTGCCAAGGAGTTGTTGCACTTTCAAGATTTTCACCTACCTAATTTAGTATTATTACAACCACCATCTGAAAAAGCAACAGCACAATTACTAACAACCAAGGCGTGGATTAAATCGTGGTTAAGCTTGAGTCTCGGACAAATGATGGACTGGAAAGTATTAGGATTATATTTAATGAGATCTTGTGGTGGATTATTATTGGCCATTGCAATTGCTACTATTATCCCTGGAAGATTGCATGGATTAAGTGGTCGATTGTTACGTTGGCCCATCTTATTCATTACGTATTGGATGATTACGATTGAATTGGTCGTCTATGTCTTTGTACGGATGTTTATCCGATGTGCAGAAGTTGTGTTTGCGAATTCCAAGCATCGCAACTTGCGCAAGGCATGTGAACAATCAAAAAGTTATGATGAGTGGTACAAATATTCACAACAGCTTGACGATTCTCAAGGACGAAGTAAATGGCAACGTACAATAGATGACGACACCTCGTATCAATATAATTGGAATTTTATACAAGAATTAATGGTAGATATGCGTACAGCACGTCAAAATCAAGATGCCTTACAGGCTTTGGCGGTCTTACAACAATGCACACGAAAAAATGTTGGTGGGATCATGAGTGAAGACATGTTTTCGTATTTGAACACAGGTGAACCTAAAGATATCGTGGAAGAATTTGTAGAAGAAGTTGTACAAACCTTACAATGGGTTACAGAAGAAGCTATTGCTACACCACCACCACCCCAAATAATGGTAGATGTAGTAAACAACAATGATGGTATTGCCATGAGTGATGCTGGTAGTGATCATGATCAAGATACTCGTATTCTATTGGGAACAACAACAGCAACATCAACAGCAACAATATCACCTCGCACGAACAACACTAGCAATCAAGAAGAAGAAAAGTACGAATTTGATTTACAGCAAAAAATTGTAGAAGAAACCACTAAATTATTGATGAGTTGGACAAGTTTTTTATTCTTGGATAAAAACAAACCGCAAGAATCATCATCCAATAATCATGAACCAAAACCAGAGCAGAGTGTTACGAGGGAAACACCTCTTGAAACGTCCTCTTCTTTTGAAGACGAACAACAAAAAGAGCAACACCACCACCACCAGCACAATGCCACTGCTACTACTAATGCTCCTACTGTACAGCACCAACACCAGCTTCCCATTGTACATCATCGAGAACGCGTCAAGACATTCCTAAAACGTGCTAGAGCTGCCTATGGACGTACAGCCATGTGTTTGTCAGGTGGTGCCATGATGGGGAATTATCATTGGGGTCATCTCAAGGCCTTGTTGGAAGCAAATGCACTACCACATATCATATCGGGAACATCAGCAGGAAGTGTAGTAGGTGCCCTTGTGTGTTGTCGTACCGATGATGAAATACAAAGAGACATGCGTCCTGAAATATTAGTTGACAAACTTACATGTTTTTCCAAATCATGGCCTGACCGTATCCGTAATGTATATCACAAACACCATATGTTTGATAATGAAGATTGGCTTGACACTATCAAATGGTAAGAACAGCATTATTTGTTTGTGGCGTGATGGTACTATTATGATGATGATAATGTGTATATGTTTGTGTGTGTGAGAGAGAAACGAGATATCTACATCTCTTGATGTACAGATGAAACGAACACAATGACTTGATAACATTATGTGTCACTCTAGTTCATTACCCCACTCGCACCTCCTGACAAATATTGCCTCTTTCTTTGCCTCTTTGCTCTTTCTCTCTTTCTCAATCTTGATCATTTCATTTCTTTGTTCAAGGTTTACTTGTGGTGATATGACATTTGAAGAAGCCTATCGTAAAACTGGGCGTGTTTTGTGTATTACACTAAGTGCTACTACCAAAAAAGCACCCCCAATATTAGCTAATTATATATCTGCACCCAATGTAACAATAGCATCTGCTATTATTGCTAGTGCTGCTGTACCTGGATTTATTAAACCGGTTGTACTCCAATACAAGGACTCGGATGGGGTTGTACGGGATCAAAACGCCAACAAGGGTGAAACTTATTGGGATGGATCAATTGATCAAGATATACCCACCTCAGGATTGGCAGAAATGCTAAATTGTCAATTTTTTGTAGCTGCTCAATGTAACCCCCATATTGTCCCCTTCTTTTACAACAGTAAGGGTGACGTGGGCCGTCCAAGTCGTTGGTCATCTGGTATGCGTGATGATTCCTGGCGTGGTGGATTCTTACTAAGTGCTATGGAACTTTACTTGAAAAATGATATGAGAGCTAAATTTCATTTTTTGAATGACTTGGATGCAGCTGTGAGTTTTACATCTACCATGATGACGCAACAAACCTACGGTGGAAGTACAACGATTGTTCCACAGGTTGTATTTCAAGATTACTTTCAATTGTTTACAAATCCCAGTTTAAAGTTTTTGCAGCGGTGCTTTCAAGCCGGGTCTGTAGCTGCGTATCAACATATTGCCATGATCAAGTTACATTACCGAACAGCTTATGCTTTGGAAGAATGCTTGGCCATGTTGGAACGTTGTGATGTAGACAATGTAGACCATTTAAAACCACGACGAAGACGATCTCAACTTGCAATTTCAGCAGCATTAGCTGCTAGTAATATGGATACTAATAACAATGCTACCAGCAGCAGCAACAACAGCCACAGCAGTGACAACAGTAGAATCATGGCATGGCGGAAGCAACAACAGCAACAACCAAAACAGCAGCAACGGAATGGTGGTGCTGTCAGTTCTACTAGTATTCGAGGGAAGCAATCGGGTGGTCTTCTTGTTTCAGCTTTAACTCCAAAAGCAGATTTGGTTGTAGGCAAACAAGGAGGAGGAGGAGGTCTTCATAATGGTAATGGTACGACTGCTACTGCAGAGGCTCGAACATTTTCTGTATCATCTGCAGGATCAATGGACGGAGCTGATGATGAATATGAACAAGGTGGATTTGATGGCATGGATCTATCCTTTTCTGGTCACGGAAGATTGGGAACAGCATCATCTTTCGGCTAGTTAGTCCAGAGAGCTCTAGCAGATAAAGGCTACAAGAATAATATTTCAAAGTCACAATTTCAAAATCTAGAATCATGTTAGAGATACTATAGTATTTATTATACATATATTATTATGATTTGCAACCTTTCTCATAAGAACGCATTATACTAGAGTGTATTATTCGTTATGGTAATCAACGACACAGAATCAATCGATACTCTCATGTATTTTGTACATATAGTTACTAATTAATTACTTTTTTGGATTAATATCCGGTTCACCCGCCGATCCAAGCACATATCCGGATTGCCACTGTACATCATGAAACCATTCTCTTAAAACCCCATTTTCAGTCTCCAACACGTCAAAGTTCTTTTTCTTATCTTCCTCGGAAATCATAGGATCCAGCACAAAGATAAAATACATTTTGGTACCCATGACTTGGCAATAGTCGACACGGAATTCTTGAGGAGAATCGTCTGTGGGGAAAGCAATTGGTTGCATATTAAGTCCAAATGGCGCAATGACAAAGCATTTGAGATCAATTGCAGGATACATCTTCATCGATTCGTTGGTGAAGGCTAGTGGCCAAATGGGATAATCAATTTCTTTCCCTTCCGTCGAAACAGTCACAGTATGGTTGCACGCTTCCTTTTTGCCATTTAATAAATTTTCTTCACCTTTTGTATCTTCCTTCCAATACCAATGTTCCCAAAAGATCTTTTGCTCTGCGACATTTTTATCGGTGCACGCGATACAATACCACACACGATCCATGAGTTTGTTGGCATTGTCAGTCTTTGACTTGGAATAGAAATCTTCCCATGACATTGTTTTGGTAGGTTCTGTAACTGGATTCGTTTCTTTGGAGGTCATGGTTTGTTATTTTTCTTTCTTGTTGTGTGTATACTTACAATATTGGAAAGTTCAAATTTCAGCCTGTAATGATAGTTAATACATAGTTACTGTAGTCTAAAATGAATGAATCTAAATCTCAAATCTATGGATGAACCGAATTCTCTGTGTCTGTGATGTAAACTTCTTGGACTTGAACTTTCTGTGACAGACAGTTTCTCAACAACAGGCGGGGTTAGGTCCTAGTAACACTGGTACCGTTATTCCTACCTGTACTCGTACAGGTACACAGGTAGGACCTACCAGTTAAGAGTCAGGCAGGGATGGCAACTTTCTCACCGGATGAATATACTTAAAAGGTACTATTGTTTGGAGTGTACTTCTAAAAAAATAAATATGTATGTGTATCGTTCTAACTACACGAAACAAGCGTGTATTATTTGAAAACTGTGTGCATGGCCTGCCATTATTTGCACTATAATATGGACCGCAAGATGGCTCTAGAGTAGGGACTCCAGAGCAGAGGGAGATGAAATCAAAGTAAGTATGGATGATGGTTTTTAATGTTTTTTTAAAAAAATCTTTACTGAACTATTCTGTTTGATTACAGAGCTTTCTTACTAGTAGTAGGAAAAGAAGGCTTGTTTGTCTTTTTAAAAAAAAAAAAAAAGAAGGCCATTGTCACTATAGAAGAACGAACACACAATCTCTCCTTTTGTAGTTTTTTTTGTTTGTTGGTTGGTTGAAGTTTTACAGCATCATTTCTTTTTTCTCTTGTGTGTGTGTTGCAACATTTACAAGTTTCCTCCCATCATTTATGAAAACCACATTGAGCCTATTTCTTGAAAGCAACTTATCGGCTGTGGTCACAATTACGTTCGGCATCTTTTGTAGTAGGATCTGCTGGGACAGTCATCACAATGGATGGAGGGAGCTACAATACTATATTGGTGAATATGAACAAGGGTGGATGTTGATCTGGTGGTATGGTATGGTATGGTATGGTATGGTATGGTGTATGAATTTAAATCTCCTCTGTCCAAATAATTAGACATGTCTCCCATACCGTACAACAAGTATCCTTTCCTGTAGTAAATTACCATTTTCCAAGCATTAGGCAGTATGCCGCAGGAATACTTGGTGCAGCTGCTGACCTTACAAGATCTTCTGCCCTGAGTCGATCCTTTGTTGCTACTTCAGCAAGAATTTGCTCCGCTTCGGGACAAGACACCACTTGCTTGTCCACAGCACAGTCAATGCAGAGCATGGGATAGGAGGATGTGCAACCACTCCCCTGCAACAAATCTTCTCCACAAGTAAATAAGCAGGGGTACAGTGTGCAATTTGAAATGACAAGGCTGAGGTCGACATTAGTATCTATCCCTAGCCTTTGATTCAGTTCTTCACAGTGGTAGTCGTAGGAGCTTTCTTGCCAAGTTTGTTCCGTCAGCAAGCCCGAGATGCCATGTTTGGCTCCATGATAGTGACAATGACCATAATTAGTGGTACCAGGTGCAGCAAGAATAAAGAGTTCTCGTGGTCCTTGTTGATAACAATGGTGATGACTTGAATTCCCTTTTGACTCTTCTTTTCTCTCCGTTTGAGCTTGTCGTACAGATACTGTCTCGTGTTTCTGGCTTGGTTTTTTTTACTTTGTCTTTTTTGAGGGGGGCATTCTTCTTTGTGTTCCTTGTGTGTTTGTTATCATTTGTTATCGTTCACCCTGTCTTGTATTTTTCTGCTTCATGTTGTGTTGTTGGTGTGTGTTTCCATAAAAAGGATCAAACATGAGTCAGGTGTGTAGAAAACATAGTATCTTACTCGTATTATACAGTCTCGATAGAATCCATGAAAATGGATATTACTGCTAAAAAGCTCTCTAGACTCTGCAAACCGCCTAGAGTCTACTGTCATGGTCATGCCAAGCTTGGGGATGGTGCCTTTATCAAGAGTGCTTCGTATCTGTCCGTTGTACGGTAGTGGGTAGACAGATGTATTTTTTTCCACGTTTGAATTCTGACGCGCCATGCTGTAGGTAGGTCGGACTGTACCAGTGATCTCCAGTCATTACAGGTACCTGGGTACTGCCAGTTGCGTTGAACAACACTACTGACTGTACCAGGTACCTGTAACCCGCGCGCGTGGAACACCAGTTCATTCATTTTGATGTACTCGTACCCATATACCCAGGTACTGTGTAATAAAATCGTCATACTAAAAAAGTAGTTAGTCCCTTGTCGAAACCCAACGAATTTCAAAAAAAAAGAGTCCAAATAGAAGTCACATACATTGACGGCGGCACGATTTGACAAAGTTCTTGGTTCCGACATTGCAATATCATTGTGTAGGACTACTAACTAACTAACTAACTAACTAACTAACTATATCATTCTCTGTTCTCATTCTTGTGGAGCTGTAATTAATTATTTAATTAATTAATTAATTGACTGTTGGACTTAGTTTTGTCCCGTTCCATGAATGTCAAGAAAGCAAACAAGAACAAGACATCCACCATGAGCGGCGGCGGTGACAATTCCATCAAGGGTAACAATAAACGACGAATGACACGTCGTCCATCCTCTTCTCCCAGCAGAAGCAGCAGAAGCAAGAATCATAAATCACATGAGCTAGAGCACCAGCGAGAGCGACGTCGTCGTTCGAGACGTGGACATTCGTCAGGATTAGATGAATTGGCAACCTTGTTGGTGAGTCAACAAAATGTGGTCTTCATTACAGGTGCAGGACTGTCCGTCGCATCCGGTGTTCGTCCCTTCCGTGGCACAACGGGACTCTGGAGTCAAGTCGTGTGGACCAAGGCGACGAGGGAATCCTTTCGACAGAATCCATTGGAATGGTACAATGACTTTTGGATACCCCATTTTTGTTTGCCCGATGAGCACTATTTGCCGAATGCAGGACACGAGGCCTTGTTTCGAATCACACAACTCAGTCCGCACCACGTCAAAATTATCACGCAAAACATTGATGGACTCCAGCATGTCGATAATCCTGCCAATTTGATTGAAGCGCATGGACGGATCGGACTCTACAAATGTTTGCCCGACGAAGACTCCGATACTGACAGTGACGATGACGACGACGATGATCGGCTAGTCCATTTAGGACATCGACGTAAACACCGGACCTTGATTCGCACCCATTCCTCCAATTTAGATACAATCATGACGACCGACACTTCCTCCATGACAACAAACACCACAAAAATACCTAAATGTAAATATGAATGGAAAGAAAGTATGACTGTCCATGAATTGCAACCACCTCAGGTACGTCATATTCTCAGAAACGACAATACCAATAATAGCAACAGCAGCACCCATACCAGCAAGAATACAACCACCACTACAAAATCTCCTTCTTCTTCGAACAATACTAGTCTAGTAGCAAAGGATGAAAAAAATACTACAACATCAACTTCATTGCAACAACCATACAACACTGACAACACAACGACTGCATCTACATCCACACTACCTAAATTATCCCACATTCCTACATGTCCCGATTGTGACCGTCCGTGTCCACCCCAGGCATTATTGTTTGACGAAGGCTACCATTCTCACCACTTTTATCAATTTACCAAAATGGAAGATTGGTTATCCAATGCGTCCGCCATTGTCTTTGTAGGTACATCCTTTGCCGTACGGATTACGGATGTGGCTTTGGAACATGCCCGTGCTCAACATATACCCGTCTTTAATTTCAACACGACCGACAGTCTAGAAAGTACCGTACGACTCAATGCTACCAATATCATTGGACCCTCCAATGAAACATTACCAAGATTGTATCAAACATGTCAAGATATACAAAATGGAAAATGAATGTAAATTCATCACAGGGAAATTTACATGTACTACTACTAAACTACCTTTCTACAAAAAATAATAGATAGATAGCAGGAAGGAAGAGAGACGGCAATGGGAATAATTATATGGATTCTATCGGTGGGGGGGGGGG
>WKLE02006698.1:60748-74966 GCA_014885115.2 Asterionellopsis glacialis | reverse complement strand
TTTTGTTGCTCTACTTCTTTGCTGTTTGTTAGAAGCACCTTCAGTTTATCATCATGCCACCCAAGGACATTCAATCGACAGCAACTGTTGCTGCTGCAACAGCTGTGGCAAGTGCTGTCGCGACATATGCCATTACAAAAATGTTGGACGAGCGTCGTGCCCAAAAGGAACGTCAAGCTGCCTATCTAGCCGAGGCCAAGATGCGTGAATCGTTAAAGGCAGAACAAAAGGCACGAGGTGAACCAGTAGGTACGGTAGTCCCTGAGATTGATATGGAACACGTCTATTTATGGGAAGTCGAAAATTTAGGCGCAAGATTTGAGTCGGAAAATAAGGATGCAGGTAATGCTACGAATCGTATGGCAGCCTCTGCGCGTCCCAACCAACGTGGTAGTGTCGCACCTGACTTTTTCCGTACAGGGTCATCTCTTCATGGCATGGGAGCTCAAGAACCTGTTCGTGAAACAGATTACAATCATTTGTTGGGTATGAAAGATTGTATTTTAGCTGATATTGTACGTAAGCCAGGTGATGGGAAGGGTATGGCTACCAAGGCCTATGTTCGTGCTGGACCACGCAAATCTTTACATTTCAATCCCAAAAAGGTGAATGCCGCCATTGTCACATGTGGTGGATTATGTCCAGGATTAAACAATGTCGTACGTGAAATTACAAATTCCTTATATCAACTTTATGGTATTGAGGGTACGGTGTATGGTATTCGCGGTGGATACAAAGGATTTTATGACCCCTCCTTGAAACCCATCAAACTAACACCTGACATTGTCGAAAACATCCATCATGAGGGTGGTACTGTCTTATGCAGTTCGCGTGGTGGCTTTGATTTAGAAAAAATCGTTGCATTTATTGAAAAGCATGATATTAAACAACTGTATGTCATTGGTGGTGATGGTACACACCGTGGTGCATTTGCTGTCCATGAAGGATGTATGGAAAGGGTACGTCTATTTTTGTTTGATGATATATGTGGGGTTATTTTTTCCTTGAATTTAGGTTTCTCTTGTCGTGTTGTTTTAATCTTCTCAACTGATTTTTCTGTGCGTTTCGCATCTCCTTTGTTTTATTTTATTATATCACAGGGTATGAATGTCGCTGTGGCTGGTATTCCTAAAACCATTGATAATGATGTTGATTACATTGATCGTTCCTTTGGTTTTGCATCAGCTGTAGAAGCTGCACAGGCTGCTATCCGTTCTGCCAAGACTGAAGCAACATGTAATTTACCCAATGGTGTTGGTATTGTCAAGTTAATGGGACGATCTGCAGGATTTATTGCACTTCATGCTACCATGGCATCAGGTGATGTTGATTTATGCTTGGTGCCAGAAGTTCCCATTGTATTAGAGGGTGAAAACGGATGTTTACCCCATTTGTTACGTCGTGTCAAACAACAGGGTTATGCTGTCGTGGTGGTTGCAGAAGGCGCGGGTGAAGAAATTTTAGGTACCTCTGCAGAGACAGATGCTTCTGGTAATAAGATTTTACCCAAGATTGGTGAATTCCTCAAACAAAAGGTCACAAGCTACTTTGAAGAACAGGGTGATGTTGCCACTGTCAAATATATTGATCCATCCTATATGGTCCGATCCATCCCTGCCAATTCCAGTGACAGTTTGTATTGCATGCAATTGGCACAAAATGCTGTCCATGGTGCAATGGCAGGCTTTACTGGATTTAGTGTTGGATTATGTAACAATCGTATGGTACTCTTACCTATTCCAGAATTGGTAGCTACGTCACCGCGTAAAATGAATCCACATGGACGTACCTGGGAACGCGTATTGGCTGTGACACGTCAACCTAATACTGTCACGCCACTTAAGGAAGGTGAAGTTGATACCTATGATTCCCATGCGCCCATGCTTAGGTAAAAGGAATACAGCTTTGTTCGAACAACAACAAAAGTATGCAGGCAATTGTTGTTGATGATGATAATATATTGAGAAGCAAGAAAGAGATAGAGAAAAAGAGTTGAAAAAGAGTTGAAAAATATGAACAAATGCAGGGAGAACTCCCTCTATAAATTAGTGAATACTAAAGATGTGAATGATCTGATGCATTCATCATTCATGTATGTTGTACGTTTTTTGAACCAACTTTCAATCATTCATTTGTTGGCGATTATATGGCTTGAGGTAACCAACATGCAGTACTATTAGTACCAATTTATGTATGATACAAGTAACGTAGGATGGTAACTTCAAGATTCTTAAATATTTGTGACATATACTCAATTTTTCCCTTTGTGAGTGGAAGTTTTAAAAGGTAGACTTGAATTTTCTCTACAACAATTCAGTGTCCAGAATCGTGTGTACTCCACACACGCATATCATGAAAACGTAAATAGGGTGGAAAGCGGTTCCCTTTTGCAGAGGTTGGGACACATACATTCTTTTTTTACGTGGTAAGACTAATTAATCAGTGTTTGCATAAGTTTTCGTATAGAATTAGGTGAAAAGACCCTAGGATCTGCAACTCAGAACTCAAGTCTACTAAATCAAGCAGTGATGATGCAGAATTTTACTAATAGTTGTTGCATATTTGACAGATTCCTTCCTTGCCCCTGCTCTACTCTAGAATAAACTTCCCGTGAGTGCTCTTGAAGGGGGGGGGGAGGGTGTAGGCATGTAACGAGGAATATCGGTCGAGACTTTTATGTAATTTTCTTGCTCGTCATCGTTTTAAAATGTATTAGACAGAATATATTATTTACAGATGCAGTGAGGGGTTTGAGAGTTTTGAACAATTCTCGTTCCGAGGATTTTTTATTCTTGCGTTTTTAATAACCACATACGATATCATTATGTTCTTGGATGTATTGGTTCAATATCAGTTTGATTCTCTCTGCCTTTTCGCCTTTCCTTTGTTCCAAGAAGGTCCCTCCCATATAAAAACAAGCAAAGTCTCCAGAAGCAATTCCTAATGCACATGCTTCTACAAGATTCAAACCAAATGCTTTCTGTTTGTGAGGAGGAAAAGCCGCAATTTGATGAATAAGCGACGCGAGGACGCCACCAGCAAAATTATCTCCAGCACCCGTCGTATCACCAAGGACTGGTCCTGCCTTACGTGCATCTTCAATACCGTGAGATACTGGTAATGTTCTGTTGACCGATAGAAACAATGATCCGTCTGAATAGCAATAAACACCTTTAACTCCATTTGTGATGACTAAAGCTTTGATACCTTTGCCAATCAATATTTCAATAGCATTGTTTAGTGTTTCTTCACCACAACCACAGCCTGCTAGTCGAAGAGCTTCTTCGCGGTCTGTGATTAACAAGTCGATATGGCGATACGTAGCATCTGTCTGTCCCAGAGGCCAAGCTTTATCAGGATGATTCTTTTCATTGGGAAAGTCATACACAGTCGTAACGATCGTAAGGCATCCTGACTTTTGTGCTCTTTCAGTCAAAAGTGTCAAGTTGTCATGGATCTTTGGGACAAGTGCTGTACCACCGAAGAGAACAATATCAGCATTAAAGAAATCATCATCGAGATATTTTGGTTCCATTTGCCATGCAGCAAGAATACCATTTACAAAGGTCCGTTCTCCATTGCCATTGTTGTACTTTGGGTCCGACAATACGTATGTTATTGGAGCAGGTGCTTGTACTTGATGCACATGACTAGTATCGAGGGGAGTACGATCAAGAACTTGTTGCAATCGTTGTCCTGCTTCATCATTCCCATTTGTGCTATAAAAGCTTATGCTGGTATTATAGTCCATATCAAAAGATAGTTGTGCTGCGTTTAGTAATGCCACAGGACATGGACCACCCATATTGAAAGCATCAGGATTCCTATTGCCAACTATTTCACCAATCGCTCTGCTGGCTGACTTTCCTGTCATCTTTTCAAAGTCTTCTGTCAGAACAAGTTTTCCAGGTTCAAGACCTCCATCTCCAGGGAAACGACTTCGATATTTTTGAAAAGTTGGACTTTCAATATCAACATTATTGAACAAGGAATCGGCGATCGCGCTTCCTACACCATTAACTACAATTGTTCGATTTTTTGTTCCAAGGTTTTCAGTGGTAGGTGGGACGGGTAATAAAGATGACACTCTCCTTCTGCTACCTGTTCTCTTCATTGTGGTTCTAATATTGCTTTGTCCTGTCTTCCAGTTTTGGTGCTCAATGGTATTATGAACAAAAAATAAATGTTTACAGTGTTTACTAACTCACACATTAGTTTAATTTGAGCTGTGAAAACGAAGCGGTCGTGATCATACCTGGTGTCAAAACCACATGCAATAATTGTAAGTCGTGTCAATCAGTGTGACAGAACACCCATCAAGATCTTGTCTCAGCTCGTGTCTTCTCCCAAAAAATGTGACATGTGTACTGTCAGTACAAGCAGAAATTCGGAATAATAAGTATTTTTTCGAATTTCTTCCCTGCTAATCACTTGTCATATGATCACATCATGTAGGACCTAGAACTCTAGGACCTACCAGGTTGATTAGACAAAAGCGAGCATACTCTCAATCCCTGTAGCAGACAAAACGAACATTCGGAACAAAAACCCGAACCCTCTTTATTCACAACATGTTTACAAGCAAAAACACTGATATTTCCTGTAACCCTATCAGCACACAACATACTGTATTCCAACAGATTGAAACTACAACATCATGGTGATTTTCCAATATTTATATAAACTCCATGCAGTTGTACCATCTTTCTGGATTTTGCATGAGAAGAAAGGGAGGTGCTCTGATTTAAAATATATGAAGGAAAAAGCTTTTTAAAATTAGGAATATTCATTATTGGCATACACTTCGGACGTGCCTTTTTTCGGGTCGTTCCGTCAACTTCAACCATAAAGAAAAATCCAATATCTAGAATGGTAGCTTTCATCTATAGATTGATTCTTTATATTTGCTAGAAATACGCAGTGGAAGATTCCAAGCTTCTGCATCTAATACTGTGATACTGCATGAAATAACAACTCCAATGGCATGGTCAAGGAAGAATATGATAACTCTAGAGAAAGGTTTCTATTCAAAACAAAATCATAATTTGTCCGTGGTTTAAAAGCAACATGATTGTAGCAAGGTAAATATGTCCCGTGTGGTATGGTGATGGATGGCTGCTACTTTCGATTGTCAAAAAGATTTTCGTTTCCTTTTTTTTTAAACACCTCATTGCCCACCTTTTTTTTTACCGTCGACCAGCATGGTGGGTAACACGTTTACATGCATTGTATCCCTCTGGCCAATAGTCTTTCGCTACAGTATGGAACCATTTTTTATATCCACGTGGTTTGATAGGTTCCTTTACTTTCCCATCCATTTCACCATTATGCCATACACTTAAGTTAAGTCCGGCACGTCTCATATCCCATGCTCGATGAGGTGCCAGTATAGCGGGTGGGACTGTGACGGCGATTTGATCATCAAATTGACGTTGAAAGTGATAGGGTGCTGTCAAGATTTTGGACCATTTCATTTGTTGTTCGGATCGATAAAAATCTAAATTGGTAATATGAAAGAATCCATGGACTAGTCCAAAGTTAGGATTGCAATCAGGTGAAAGTCTAGGCCTAAATGCACCGTTTTCTTCTAATCCTATAAAACAGAGGGAAGTATTGTATGCTTGTTGTATTCTTTCTTTCAGTGCAGCATCTCGCCCTCTTCCCCTGGGAAAATTATCAAATAATAATAATAAATCATTTTCAATCATGACCTTGACGGGATCATTCTTGGGTGTCCATGCTTGTGTCAGGAATGCATCTGAATCAAACCAAAACATATACTTGTAGGGATCCAAGGCGGATCGTGTCCATACTTGATAGGATCGGAATTCACTTTGCCATGCATACCCTAATCCTGTACAATGGGGATACCCTTCTTCACAACAACGATGGTCCCATGTTAATGTACCATTCTCGGGCTCATTGCATCGTTTAAACAACATGGAACGTTCCGTATCTGACATGTTGGCAAGACGTTCTTCCAACGTGAAGGGGTCAGCGACAACCGTTACCTTGACATCGTCACCTGCATATTCTTGTACATATTTGACATGCTCATCTTCCCATGGTAATGTCGAAAAGATAATAATGTTATATTTGACATATTTGTTATACCCCTCTGTTAATAAACATACCACTTGTCGTATAGCACCTCTATCATCGGGACCATGAATCTTAGTCGCAATGACAACACCGTCATAATGTGTCCATTCTCCATCTTGGTCTTTTGTTTGCTTGTCCGTATCAGAAGTAGCAACAACAGTACCGTTACTCGCAGCTTTAGATCGGTATGTTTCTAATTTTTCTTGTGCCTCTTGTACTTTTTGATTTGCAGTAGTTGCAGGCAATGTTACATCAAGGGGGGAATTAAAGGAGGGTGTCGTCGTCGTCGTCGTCATCATCATCATCATGCGTGCACTACCTGAAAGATTTTGCACCATCCCCATGATTGCTAGTGTACATACGGATCCAACTGCAAACATGAGTACATCACGTTTACGTTGGTGTTGGTGATGTCTGGATGTGGATGATGATATTGTTGTTGTTGTTGGCATTTTTGTTGTGTTTGTTGTTCAAAAGTTGTGTAATGGACAGATATCTGTATCACCCATACAGGACACTGGTGAATAAGTTGACAATTTTCTAGAAATAATAATGTGTAAGATATTATTGTGTGTATGTATTATACCAGGTATGATATATTCAAAGAGTGTAGGACTACCTGTACTGTGTGCAGGGCGAGTAAGGTAAATGTTCTCCTCTGTTACTGTAGTGGTGACTATTATTATTTTGGGATGTGCTTGGTCTTTGGTGTTTGGTTGGAAGCAATGTGAAATAAGTTCGGTTTGCATTTCATGGACGATGCTGCTGGTTCAAAAATTCAAATCTATTAATATAATATGCATGCAGCAACGTCGAACACTCCTCAATTGATCGATAATTGCTTTTCCACTTTTTTGGTAGAGGAGTGGAGAAGATGAAAAATTATCAAGTTATTTGAAATTATGGAGTCGAATGAATCCATTGAGTCTGATTTGACGAGAGACATTATATAATAGGAGTAATATTTACTGTATTATTTAGAGATGCGTCAAAGTTGTGAGCAAGCAAAAAAGTCATTATGGATAATGTCTGCCAAGTCTCAACCCACACCCATACACACACAAAAAAACCAAGCAAGCACGCCAAAGCTAACGGATCTTCTCGCGATCACTGCAGACTGTAGGAGCAAGATAAAAATTTACTGTAGATTAGCTGCCACGGGATTCGACGTAGTTCTCAGAAAGCCGACATTGGTGTTGCTACATCTTGTCAATCTCTGTAGTCTCCATTATCGTTTAGAGAAATAGCAGAGAGGACATTGGTCCATCTGGTCACACAATTGCAATCATGTGGGGTTCTACATTTGCTGATTTAGCAAAAAAGGTAGAGCAGCAAGCAGCAACCATGGAAATTTCCTTTCCGGTGAGTTTTTTTTGGGGGTGTGTGTGTTTTGTTTACCGTCACTGGCATGTAGATGCAGTACAGTTTTGTACGTATTTGTGCATCCAACACACGAAATTTCCCAACCTCTTCTTTTCTCTCTTACCATCATGTCCTGATTTTTGTTTTGTTTTTTTCCTTTGTCATGTTTTTCTTAGTCGGATGCTGTCACAGATGCTGTGTCCATGTTTAATTTAGATTCCATGCAAGGTGGTGGTGGTGGTGGTAGTAGTAGTCCAAGTACGGAAGAGCAAAATAATAATGCAGATGCGTTTCATGAACCACCAAAGCCTGCAATGACAGCACCTGTAACACCACCATTGTCCTCCACACCCATTTCTATGAATACAAAACCGCTTTCCAAAAAGAAAAACACTCCACCTAAATCATCCATGACTTCTTCTTTTTCACCTTTTACCAAAACAACAACTACACCAATGAGCAATGGGAACAGCAACAATGATTTTTTTGCAGCTGCGGGAATGACAATGACCACACCAACGTTGACAGCAATACCACCTTCCACCACCAATACTACCAAACCTAGTGGCATTATGAAGAAAATGATATCTTCCTCGTCGTCATCCTTGTCTCAAAAGATTGTTTCATCCTCCACTACCACCACCAAGAAGAATGATGATGAGGTTGTATTTGAAGAAGAATCGATTGATGATTCCATGTTGGAAACACCACAACCCAAACAGAAGGAAGCAGCACCACTAACTACTACTACTACTACTAACACCACGCAACAACAACAACAACAATTACCACCACCTCCACCGGTAGTTACTACGGAAAACGATCCTACTCCATTTACCAAAGATGAATTGGAAAAAGATGTAGAAGATGTAGAAGAGGAAACTTGGGATTTTGATGATACGAATGTCCAAGATGAGGTTGAGAAACAGGAGGATAAAGAAGATGTTGTTGAAACAACGACGACGACGGAAGATTTTCAAGTGGAAGAAGAAAACGAACAGCCATTAGTACAACCAATAGTATCTACCAACCCCGTAACAACTGCAGAAACGACTAGTACCGACAAAGTCACTAATGATGAAACATCACCACAAAACGATACCAATAGCAATTTGTTGAATCTAGCCATAGCTCCTTCGACTGATACCGGTGCTGCAAGTGGTGGTGAATGGGATTTTGAGGATGATACATCTGGAATGGGTGAATCGAATGAAAATTTATCTTTGGTTGCAGCAGCAGAGACTACAGTAGGAACAACTACTACACCAACAGTGGCAACGACACTGCCAGATATGAAAGATACAAAAGAAGAGGGAGAAGCAAACCGTGTTCAACCTCCAGCAGCAACAGAGTCTGATAACGACATGATATCCCCAGCAGCAGTTGATAATGATGATAGTCCGATCGATACAACTGGTGATGAATGGGAATTTGAGGAGGATATTGATAATGATGCGGATGTTATTGTGGAAGATGATACCAAAGTAGATACTGTACCAGTAGTCGAGGAAACAAAGGATGAAACAATCCTACCCGAACCACCATTAGAAACTCCAACAGCAGCAAAAGTGCAAGAAGAATTGACACCGCAACCACCTACTCCAGTAGAATCGAACGACACAAACATTTTTGAAACAAACGAGGACGAACAACAACAACAAGAACAACAAGACAATATAGTGACAGCAACAACAATGCCTTCTCCTTTGGTGGATGAGTCTCCAGTAGTAGTAGTTACCGAAGAAATAGAATCAAATGGTACTACCCTAGTTGAACAAGATGATGCCTTTGCCAAGGAACAAAAGGATGATACTTTGGTAGGAACAACACCAATAGAAGAAAACGAAAAAATGCAGCTAAAATTACAAACTGATTCTTCTTTAATCAAGGGAGAAGAGGAGGTGTTTTCTATCAATGATGATTCAATGAATGATTTAGATGTCATGTACGATGATGAATCAGACAGTGACGACGATGGTGTCAATGCTGATGATAATGCCGATGCCGATGCTGAAGTAACCAATCCTGAACAACAAGTAGCTACACCTGATAATGACAATGTGTTTTTCAGTACAGAAGCAGTTGCGGTTGTTGCAGCAGCTCAGGAGGAGGATGGCGACGAAGAGATAATGTTTGACACTCCATCATCAGATCCATTGCTCATTGATGTTGCTGGTGGTGATGTTAGCAATAATGAAGAATCATCAATGATGATGAGTCCATTAATTAGCCCAATCGGTGCTGTGCCGGAAAATGTAAATAATTCACAATTCTTAAATCAAGCTGTATCAGATACAGTAGCAGCCTCTGAAAAACTTGATTCATTTCTTCATGGTGATGATGGTGATGACGTCGAGGATGAAAAGTATGAGGATGACAAGGACGATGTGGCAAAGTCAAACAATCTGTCGATAGAAAATACACCTACGAGTATTGATTCTGAGTTAAATAATTTAGCTGAGCACGAAGAAAGATTACGACAAGAATTGGCTAGAGAAACAACAATTATTGCTTCAGCTGATGTCGCGCAACCAACGGAAGCTGATGAAACCAACAATATTTGGCCATCAGCATCAGATGCCATGGAAGAACCAAAGAATGAATTCATTATTGAGGATGAGACAGAGGTAGAAGAAGAGGAAGAAGTCCAATTCGTGACGGATGATCAAGCGGTAGACACACCACCTATCAATGCCACATCAACTGCAGATGTTTTTGGTAGTAGTGGAGGCTTGATGAATCTTTTTTATTCTCAGCCAGTAGACGATGTTGGCGAAGAATTTGCGGAACCAACTTCAGTAGTAGAGGATGATACAGAAGTTCATGAAGTGACACATAAAAGTATGGAACGTGAAAGTGATGAAACCAGTGAAGAGGCTGCTGTCGCAAAGGAAACGGTGTTGGAACAACAACAACAAGATGACGGTGTCATCAATGATTCGTTTGCAGCAGATTTAGATAACATGCAAGAAGATGAGGTGCTACCGGTAGGGACGACAACAACAGCAGATTCTGGTTCCAACGGAATGCCACAAGAACAAAGTAAATCAGTAGCAGCAGCAATCATGGATAAAGCAACTCCTTCTTCCGAACAAGAATCACTTTCAGATGCAACTAAATCAGCACCTGATGTAGCTTCTGATCAAATGATGGAACAATTTACAATGCAAATTCAACGACTTGAAGAATATTATCAAGAAGAAATGAAACAAATGGAACGACGTCATAAGGAAGAATTAGAAAATTCTAGTGGTGGCGATCACGAACAATGCGTAGCAACCATGAAAGAAATTGAATCCGAATTTCGTCAACAACTGAAGGAAAAAGATACCGATCTTAAAAAAGCAGCACAGCAAAAGGATGGTTTATTTTTGAAAATGGATGTTTTGAAACGTGAATTAGAGGGAACTCAAAAATTGCTAGAAGAGCGGTAAGTTTATGTGTTTGGCTTTGGCTTATTTTTCGTTCCATGATTGTTTGGAAAACTCGTAAAAATGGGTTTGCTGTTTGAGTGGTTGATTTCTGGAAGAAAATGGATCTCATCATGCTTCTTCTGCTGCTTGTGTGGTGGCTTTTGTATAATAGGAATAACGCCATGGGCAAGGCGACCAAGACTTATGATCTAGATATTGAGAGACTCAAGTCCCAGCATAAAGCAATGGAAGAGGCATCTTTAGCCAGAGGCAAGGAAGTTGAAAAACTTAAGGTATGTATCAGCCTGTTTGGTACTCTTTTGATTGATGCGAGTAGTTGCTAACATCATTTGTGTTTACTCGTTTTGTGTTGTAAAAATTGCAGGAGGCTCTTGATGCATCTAACAAGGAGGTTGAGAGTTCGAATGAAGCCTACGCCACTTTGAAGGGGCGAGTTAAAGTTGTGGCCACTGAGCTCAAAGAACGTCGGATTGAATGTCGGACATTGCATGGTGAGGTAACTGAGTTGAAAACATTGAATGAATCCTTGGTGACTCAGGTTGACAACTTGCAGACTCAACTTGAGGAACAAAAAAGTAGTCGCGCAGAATCTGGTGACAATATGGAAAAAATGCGAGAAAGAATGGAAGTTTTAGAGGGTGAATTGGCAGTAGCTAAAAAGGCAATTAATGAGCGAGGTGCTGTAGGTGAAAAGGCTATCTCTGCCTACAAGAAAAAGGCTCAGCAGGCTTTGGCTGCGGCCAACGCCCGAGCAGCAGCTGCAAACCTTGCCAAGGAAGAAGCAGAATTAGAAGCTTCCGCGTCGAAAACAGCTGCAGATGAAGCGCTTGAACGCGCCCGGATGGCCGAAACCAATCTCAAAGAGGCTGTGGCTGAGGCTGATAGTAGAGCTCAAAAGTTCGAGGATCAAAATCATCAACTAGTCAAAGATTTGGAAGACACTAAATGTATGCTAGAGAAATCAGATGAAGAATACCAGCAAATGGCAACCGAACTTGATGCATCTCGTGCGGCCCGTGAGAAACTAATTAACGAAGTCAATAACTTGAGTAACGGAATTGAGGAAGAAAAGTCAAAATCTATGGAATTGAAGCAAGACCTTAATGAAATGAAAAGGAACTGCGATGACTTGCGCGAAGAAGCTGAAACACTCAGAGAAGAGGTCCAGAGATCAGCAGCTGCTGCTTTCATGGAAGGTCACGAATCCAGCAAGGGTGGAAATGCAGATGGTAAGGCTAATGCTCGTCAAAATGGTCAAAACGGAGGCAATTCAATGGAATCAGAAGCTACGATTCTCATGCTTCAGCAAGAATTGAATGGTGCCAATCAGGCGATCAAGGAACTCAAGGAAGCATTGAAGGGCGCAATTGATAACAAAAGTTCAAAGGTCGGACTCACACAACCTGTTGCTTCTTGGGAAAGTCATGAAAGTGAGTATGATGAATTTGCATACGTTGGAGGAGGTATCAATTCTAAAGCACATGAAGAAGCGTACCACGCGTCTACTACGACTTCTGGTAAAGAAAGTTCTAAAGGTGGAAATGATTCGACACCCCTTTTCTATGCTATTGAAAAACAAGCTGAACTTAATACTGCACGGAATGAAATTGCTCGTCTTGCAAACCTCCTTGGAGATGCTGAAGCATCCAAGATGGATGCTGTAGATGCTATGAATGATATGAAGAAAAGTATGGAAGAAGCGGAAGCGAAGCTTCGTCGATATGAGAAGATGGGTCCAGGAGCTGATCGCCGACTACAACATAGTTCCTTGGCATCTGATATGGGTACTCGAAATCCATTCGGTGCTGTACCACGTATGCCCGGTGGGGTCAGACCACCAATGGTAGGAGATGACGTGCCGAGTAATAGTGGAAGTACAAATCTTGAATACCTGAAGAACATTATGCTAAGTTACTTGAATGCAAAAACATTGGGTGAACGCAAGGCACTTGTACCCGTGTTGTCTGCTGTTCTTGAATTAACTGCTGAGGAAACAGCAAATGCTATGCGCAATGTAGAAGCTAGTGGAAGTTTAGAAGGTGTTGGTACTTCATTTTTGGAAAACTTGGGTAACAAAGTCCAATCCGGAAATCTTGATCTTTCATCATTTTTATCGTAATCATATAACAATAGAGAAACATATTTTTCAAAGAAAACAACATCAGGCATAAAATCTCCCTTTTAAAATCCAGACGTGAAAACTACATATCACTCCTTCTCGTATGTACGATCGCACAATTTAATTTTGCTTGCATGCAAAGGGGTTTATGAGAACCCGTCATAGAAAGGTACAATCTTGTGGGTTCAAATGGTGGCAAAGATCAGCATGCATAGCCTCACATACAAGTAAATTAGTAGCACTCAATTTGAATCAAATATACCCAAATAGGTTAAAAATATACTTTCTTTCGCACAATTCACAAAATCTTCGTTCATGAAGTATCATTGTGGTATTTATTCATTTGTTTTACGTAAACACAAAGTGGGATAACAGCCTGATCTAATCTTCACTTCTCCTAACCTACAAAGCTAGAAGAGAGGCAGCTTGTTCAGCTGTAATGATTCCTGCAGCCATTCCCTTATCTATCATTGTTTTAAGTTCACTTTTATCACTTTGACTTGGTCCATCTGTAACATCTTGCAAAGCTTTTTCCAATTCTTGCATTTGTCTAAAGAAACCAGGATCTACCCCTGTGGCAGCACCTTCAGGGACCTTGAACAGATATGCCGTTGCTCGAGCAACAGTGGAAGACTGCGCGTCCATTCGAGCAAAGTAGTCACACCAAACAGCTGAATCAACCATGAGTGGTACACAAAGGACCGAGTCCATACAACGTGTGTACGTCATCATGGTATGGGGGCAGTGTAGAAAACCAAGGGATGTATATTCAACAACGTCTCGTTTCTCGTCCAACATAAACTTAGTGTACATGACTCTAACTTGATGGTCCAATTCATCTTCATTCCAAGGACCAAAGATGTTAGATTTTACACGCATTTTCGCCTGAATAGTTTTCTTGGACGTTAAATTCAACATATCATTGTTCCCTAGATGATTAGAACTTGCGATGACACGAGGTTTAAGCCCTAACGAACGAATGTATTCAACTGCGGCAGTCTTAAATTTAGTTTGTCCTGCCTTAAAATCGGTTCCAAGTAAATATGCTGGTTTTGTAGAAACTTGTTCATATAGTCTCAAATCTTGTCTATAAGACTTTTCAAAAAGCTCACTCATGGCAGGCGAAATAGTGTTTTGCGACCCCCCATTCACAAAGGAGCATCCTTCGAGTGCTGCTGCCACAGCGTAAAGCATAGAGGGA
>WKLE02006698.1:17497-35852 GCA_014885115.2 Asterionellopsis glacialis | reverse complement strand
GTATTTTCTTGTTCTAGGAGATTTTTCAAGTTTGCTGTAGTTCTTTAATAAAAGTTTTCTGGTTTTAAAGTTTTTAGATTTTTAGTTTAAGATGTGGTCTTTTTAGCTCTGGAGAAGTGTTTTCTAGTTATCCTATCATATTTTTCTTGTTGTAGGGTTTTCTGCTCTATCTTGAATACTGTAATTTAATATTTTGTACTAAATTACCATTAAAAAAATCAGGATGACTTTTAATGATTCTCTTAGGCTTTCAACTTCACACCACCAGTTGTCAAAAATGACAGAATATTGTTGAAAAAAAAGTTAGCAAGTCTAACCTGATTAGTTCTCTGTGATTTCTGCTTGTCTCTTCCTTCTTCAAGCATGCATTTATCATGTTGCCAGGTGTCTTCTCCTGCCTTCCAAAATGTTTACAAATAACAGCATATTATGCCTCTGGAATTATTAAATTTGGCAATACTCATCTTTGAAATAGTTTGTTTTTATATTCTTCTATTGCAAATGGAGACTGATTTTAAAATGTGCCTTATGTGCCACCACCACAACTACATATAAGCAATACTAATTCTAGCTAGTAGATTAGAACAGCAGAATGTACAATTTTGTACAATCCTCCATGAAAGTATATTCTTATAATTATGACCCAATCACAGTTGACAACTTGACATTTTGTAATAGTTGCACATATAAGGGTATTGTCCAACAAAAACATGATTTTTTGATGATGTAGAATTGCCCATGGCAGTTCTTCATTGTTGTAATGGCTTAACAAAGAACACCTCTACTATCAACACCAATAATAAAAGTTTGAGTAGCTAGTGACTAGTGGCTAATACTGTTTCATTATTTATAACTTTAATGTCATCAAAATAATAATAGAAAACTGCTCTTGAGACCACAGAGCTACTGGATTTAATAATATAGACTAAAAGCAACATGACTTTTCTTATTGTAGAATTACCCACAGCAGTTCATTGTCATTGTAGTAATGATTTCTATATTATCAGATATTTGCTCTTGCTGTGGTGTTTGCAGTTTGGAAGTATGAATTATTATTATAATAAAAAGAATTACTCTAAAAATAATTTTTCACAAAAAAGATTATCTGCATCCCTATAGTAGGATTTTCACACAGGCAAGAATAAACAAGTACTAAGTTCTATCTACAAACAGCACTCAAGGTATCATCATGTACAGTACAGGTGGTTTGTTAACAACAGACCAAACATAGCTAACAATTTACTTTCTACTAAGTATCAAGCAGTATAATTTAAAAACTGACTAGCATACCAGATTTCCACCCTGTGCATAGTAACTTTCTACTACAACAATAGTTTAAAGAGCAAGAGCAAGAGCAAGAGCAAGAACATCATTTGTGGTTGTATTGGAGTTGGTGAATTGTATGCTGCACATGGCTTTAGGAGGAAAGAAAGATGCTTCATATATTGCCAACAAATTCCTTCCACATCTACAAATAAGTATGACCCTGTAAAGACTCAACCGAATGTCATATTTTTTGATGGTGCAGCATCAGTGCAAAAGGCAGGACAAATCTTGGCTGCCAGGTACCCACAAGTTACAGTACTTCATGGTATTGAACACTGCATCTGATTATTCTTTTTAGATGTTGATAGGATACCAATGATCAAAAATCTTATGGACAAGACAAAACAAATGTATAGAGTATTTGGGTCTGGATCATTCTGTGGGTCTTACTCACAATTTTTGATGCATGCAAAACTCAGCAACAAAAATTGACAAATTGGTTTACTACATCCAACCACAGTATGATTTGCTAGCTTCTTTTATACAATACATTGGGCTTTACAATTGAAAATGAGGTGAATGCAACAGTACATGGCTAGCTTTTGGGTGGATCTCATCTCAAATAACACCATGATTATTGCAAAAGCAGCTGAAGATGTTATCAATCCCAAGTTTTAGAAGCTGTTGTACTATGTCTTAAGTGCTTTGTATCCTGCACTCATTGCTTTAAGAGTTGCAGATAGCAACAAACCTAGAATAAATAAGATATGCTATCTCATTCATAAAGCTATGGTGGCAATACAGCAAATTTTGCAATATCTCAACAACAGATCCATATTTCCTAGCAGTTTGGAAAGGGATGTCAGGGAAAATGGTTATGATTTTGAATTGTCTGACAATGGGAATGAGGAAGTGAAGTACTGGCTTGGATGATGATGATGACAATGAAATAGAGGATGAAGACAATCAACAAGAGGGCAACAATACCAACAACAACTTGAGCCAACTGATTTTAAACCTTTGGATGAAAAGAAAGAAACCCATTATTAGTGACTTTACTATTCTTGGGTGGCTTCCTCTTTCAGTTGAAGACAAAGTCAGAGATGATGTCAATAGTCAAATTGATGATGGACATCATAATGCAGCTGAACCTGTCATCACAAGACTTTATGTATTTTTGTAGTTCTCTTGGATGCTCTCTTTTACTCACTTGGACGATAGATAGCTATAATACTCTAAAAATTAAAGTTACTCCTACTTCTTGAGGACAAACTCCCCACCACATTTTGAAATTCTTGGGGTGTTTTGGTTTGTCATTGTCTTCCACGTGGAACTATTCCTCGATCCACAGAGACTTCGTCTGTTGCCTTATGTCGAGTGAAGTCTGGACGTCATTCCTCTTTTGTGCGGTTCTTTCAGCGGTCTGCTTTGTGTCCCCACCCGCAGACGAACAGAGCTTTCTCACGTCATCGAGACACTTCTTGATTGCTCGTCTCAGACATCTCATCTCAGCGTTCATCATGATCATCGCATCCTCTCACGCACCAGATCCCTCCAACAGAAACAGACCAAAGAAAACAAAGTTACCAGTGTGTCTGTGAAAGTTTGTTTTGGTGAGGAGATTCGACAGCGGAATATACTTTTATTGATACATACAGAACGTATCTCCATCTACACGAACCAACGAATATAAAACACAGCACAACTACAACGCAACATTATCCAATACAAAAAATGAAGTTTCGTCCATGTATTGATTTACATAGTGGTCAAGTCAAACAAATTGTGGGATCCACGTTGAAAGATAATGATCCCAATGATACAGCATCCGCGCAACAACAAGAACAACAACAACCTGCGACAAACTTTGAAACGGATCGTCCAGCAGCAGAGTATTCGAAAATGTATTTACGAGATAAATTGACGGGAGGTCATGTGATAATGTTGGGACCAGGAAATACAGAAGCTGTACGTTCATTGATTGATTTTTTTGACAAGACAAATAATAATAATGGTTGTGTGCATTAGGGCGAAAAAATATATGATTTTATCCATTTGGATATTATTGTTGTTTCATTTCCGCATCATGTTTTGGATTCATAACTCTCATATTATATCATTTTTCTTTTTTATTTCTTTCTTTGGTTTTGTATTTTGTGCACAATGACAAAACACACATATAAACACACAATATAATATATATCCATACATACAGGCAAAGTCTGCATTAGGTGCCTATCCCCAAGGGTTACAGATTGGTGGTGGTATCAATGATACGAATGCTCAAGATTGGTTAGATGCGGGTGCATCACATGTGATTGTGACATCCTTCGTCTTTCGGAATGGTCAAATTGATCAAGATCGATTACAATCCTTGGTCCAAAAGGTAGGAAAAGAACGACTTGTATTGGACCTGTCCTGTCGACGCAAACCGCAAGACCCGACTGGTCCGTATTATGTCGTGACAGATCGATGGCAAAAATTTACGAATGTAGCAGTCTCGAAAGAAACATTAGAAATGATGGGGGAGTGGTGTGATGAATTTTTAGTGCATGGAGTGGATGTGGAAGGGAAACAGTGCGGTATATTGGAAGATTTGGTAACCTTGTTGGCGAAGTATTCACCTGTTCCTGTGACATATGCAGGTGGTGTACGATCTATACAAGATATGGAGCGTGTGAAGGAATTAGGGTCTGGCAAGGTGGATTTGACGATTGGTAGTGCACTTGATTGTTTTGGTGGTGCTTTGAAATATGATGATGTTGTAGCATGGCATAATCAACAGCCTGGAAATTAAAGAGAGAGAGAGAGATGAGACGAGACGACTATCCTTTTTTCGTCCTGAGTTGATGGAGTGAGTGACAAGAAGAACATACATGTACGCATTCCAATAAATAATAAAAAGAAAGAGCCAGTGAATTCATCTTTTTTTCCACTTTTTTTTCTTGCAAAATACAAACTTTATCTTTTTAAAAAGTAGTATTGTATTACCTTCTAGTAGAGTATGGGATTTTAGCTGAACTTTCTTGGAATGCCGTTTGTAACTTGGCCATTATGTCATCCTCCTTGTGTTCCCATTCAGATAGGGATGATTCACGAATGAGAATAGCTATGAACAATTCCATGACCCGTTCCAAACATTCTTCTATACTTGTCGTAGGAGTAAGGAGTGGATCGTCGTCTTCTGTTTGCTTTGGAGTAGTAGTGTTGCAAGAATGTTTTAATTGAGATAAAATTTCTTTCCGGGCGAGATTGGCATGACGGACTTGAGTTCGATGGAGTTTTGCAACTTGTCCTACCCATGTCCGTAATATTCGATCAAAATAATGCATTCGTGATTCTAATGTCCGTTTTTGTTCTTGTTGGAGTAGTTCAGGATCTATGGGTGGTGGTGGAGGAAGGACTTGATGTGCCACAATAGTAGCACTGCTACGATTACTACCGTCAGTCGCAGCAGTAGAAGCAGGACCAGACGACATCACGACGGAGGATAGGAATGTATTAATTTGTTCCATTATCGTTGATGTTGAAGTACTATCAATATCATTGTAATTGTCAGTGTCATTATCATTGCCATTCTTACTATTAGGACTTTGATAAAGTCGCAAATTGGATTGTTCCCATGTAGCTTTGGTAGGATTGGGTGGTTCCATCTTGTTCCATAGATTCTGAATGACATGGTTGGGAATAACATCACTAGTTTTGCGTTGGAGATTGCGTTCTTGACAAATGTGCAAAGGTGTATTTACCCAAATCATGGAAAAATAAATTCTTGAAGACGAACAATATTCTTGACATGCACGATATACATCACGTCTCATGGAACGCAAATGAAAATTATCATCCATAATAATTAACGACATTGATGAATTTGAAGTATCATTATCATTGGCATTGTTGATGTTGTTTATAGTTGTGGTTGTGGAAACAGTTTGCAATTCTTCTTTTAATTTTTCAAGTGCTGCCAATCGACTCTTTCTCCAAGCTTCTAACGATTGTTCCGTAAAGAATAATCCATCATGATGAATTGCAGTATGTGGAGTGTTTTCCATCGGAGTTTCGTCCAGAATATCTTGAGCGACCTTGTCATATTCAATGTGTACAATACGATTAAAAAACTTGAGTGATGGTAAAGAAAATGTTTCAGTGTCGTTCGAATTCGAATTTACTTTATGCAGATTGGCATTCTTATTGTTCCAAGTTTTTCTATTCGATAAGGATGATGCCACAATTTGTTTCGCCAAGGTCGACTTTCCAGAACCTGGTAAACCACATAGCAACAAGACAAAGACACTGCTACTGCTGCTGTTGTTGTTGTTGTTTGGATTGTTTGTGGTTTTCACATCATTGCTACCACGATGATGTCGATGGGCGTCGTCCATGGTGGAGCCTTGTCCGAGTAGAAAAAAGAAATGTGCTTGGGATTGGGATAGAAAGTCTTCATTGGTTTTCGGTAGGGAGGGTTACTGCAGAGGAGCACATCTTCTTTGGGAGTGAACGTGTGAGATTTGCTTTCTCCCTCCAAAAAAAAGTGTAAATAGCGCGCCATAAAACAATTTCTTTGATATAATAATTAATGATGCAGTCAGTACTGCACGAGATCAGTCCTTGAGAAAGGTCTCATAGCAGAGTCAGAAAGAAACAGTGAGCAAATCGTTCTTGCCTCATTGGTACTCGGTAGAGCCATAGGAGTACAGAAAAAGTACAAGAGGAGGAGTCGGAGATTAACACCATGATTACCTCCTTCTTTGCGTCAAAGTCATCTTCCAAACGAAAGAACAACGGGTCAACTACTCGGGAAAACAATGTGAGAGATACTAATATTAACCAACGACAAGAACGCAACAACAACAGCAACGAGGGTACAACAACAACTACTCTCCAACAAAAACGTCAAAAACGAGAGTCTCCATCCTTTGGAATCCAAACACCACGACTAGACCCAAAATCTACTACTACTACTACTACTGAATTATCCAATGACGTGCAAGAGTTACTTGCTCACTTTCCTGATATACCTCATCAAGAACGAACTTGGCGAAACATGTTAAATCGACACCTGGAGAGTCCGGGATTTGCACGATTAGCCAAATTTGTAGCAGCAGAACGGTACGTCTTTATGTTTGTATTTGTACACAACCATCTTAAATGTTGGTTGTCCGTTTTTCATGTGGATATTATTATCATTATTTTCGTTTTGGTACACAACCCTCACGTCGTTTTTGTTTCTCTCCGTCGTCCATCCTGTTCCTTTGTAAATGATCTACTACCAAAATACGCAAATATATATATATCATGTGTTAGAACCAAAAATACAATTTATCCTCCCGTTCACGATACATTTTCTGCATTGAACTTGACTCCCTTGCATCAAGTAAAAGTCGTCATTGTAGGACAAGATCCCTACCATGGACCCAATCAAGGACATGGTCTTTGCTTTTCGGTAAAAAAGGGTGTTCCGATTCCTCCCTCCTTACGAAACATGTATAAGGAATTATCCAATGATCCAAAGGTGAATTTTACAGTCCCGAATCACGGATTCTTGATGAAATGGTCGCAACAAGGTGTGTTATTACTTAATTCCGTCTTGACCGTGCAAAAGGGCAATGCCAATAGTCATAAAAATAAGGGTTGGGAACAATTTACAGATCAAGTCATTCGAATTTTACATGGTGAAAGTAAAACCAATGATAGGGGAATGGTCTTTTTGTTGTGGGGAAAACCGGCATCCACCAAGGCAGAATCGATTGTCCGACACAAGGGCAAGAATGTTGTGATTTGCACGTCCCATCCAAGTCCACTAGGTGCAACCAAAACAAAGAGTCCCTTTCTAGGCAGTCGATGCTTTAGCAAAGCGAATGAAGCCTTAATCAAGATGGGTCAAGATCCTATTGATTGGAATGTAGACTAGCTAGATTAGACGATGTACTAAGGTAGAATGTATAGAAACGTCTAATCGAGTGTAGTCTTTTTTGTTTTAAAAAAAAAGATAGATTTTCGATAAAGATAAACAAGAATTGATCGAGGACCACTTTTTCCTGCCCAACACAATTTCTTTGGCAAAATCTCAAAACTCGTAAAACATTGGAAATTGTACAGTATCATAGAGTATACATACAAAGTTCGAGTGCTGCCGCGTGTTTGGAAAACAAGTACTAACTAATTACTTTTATACTCTCATGTCATGTAGTGTGGTTACCATGGAGTATAGATCTATAGCATGTTGCTTGTCCGTTTCATGTTGACATAGTATTTTTCGTTTGTTTAGGGGGCAATGTATACACTCACCTAGCCTTTCCCCCCCGCCATCGTCCATCTTTCTTGAACGACAGAAAGCAGGCAGCTCTCCCCTCATTTCTAGATAATGCTGCAAACTTGCTGCAACTAGTTTTCCTTTGGTTTCTGCCGGGAATCATTTGTCTAAGGGCAATAGTTGGTCACGAACTATTGCTGTAGTTCCCAAGTGACACTGTTTTCATTCGGAATTCGAACACCGGAACTCGATGACACGTTGTGACGCTGAAAAGTTTCTTGGAAAAACTAGGGTAAAAGTTGGAAAGGTACATGAACACATTCTATAGTGAGTTTTCGTAAGTGAAGAATCATCATTATCAATTCATGTAGAAAGCGCTTTTTGATGTTAACACTCTCCATATTTCAATTAAACTAGTCGGGACCTACGTTCCTTGCTTTTACATTGAGGAGAACGATTTGGTATTACATCTTGCTTATTAAATTCGAGATACCAACGGACTACACTGCTCCCGTCAACTTTTATGTCATAGGAAGGCAGACTGCAGAAGCTCCTTTGAGATGTTCAGCAGGTAGGCAGATTGTGCGCCCGTAAGATAATCATTTAGTTCAAAACATATTGATGGAGCCGTTTTATGATGTACCACCTTGGAGATTAATTTGGAAGTTCGATGTAGCCTTCTAATGTAAATATGCATGTATAAATATAGGACATTCAGGCCGATCTAGGCATTTCGCACACAAACTCATGGTTTGAAATTGACAAGAGGTCTTCATGCCAATCTCCAACTAAGGGCCCGTCCATGTGCGGGTCATTCCGAGGAATTACATCTTCCTCTCCAATCGAATCCAATAGCGTTTCCAGCAAATCAACTGAAAATAGTTCTTTTGGGTAATCTTCCTTCCTAGCTTTTAAGACAGCATCCCATGGTATTGGTTCTGCCTTGATCTGAAAATACTGGTCGACAATCTTCGGCTGTGTTTTTGTGATCATTTTTTGCTTCAGCTTCTGTTTCTGTTCCGATTTTCTTGTTTTTGTTTTTGTGAGAGCTGCAATAGAATCTCTGAAGGCGTGCCCTACCTTTTCTCTTGCCGCATGATTTCCTACATCATACCATTTCCCTGAATTCCTATCAAACCTCACAAATCTTCCATTTTTATTTAGGACAGACTGTGCTATTGAATTCACCAAGTCCGTTTTATCATTCTTTTTGCTGGATCGGTAGAGCGGAAGATTCTCATCGATACAAGCTCGAAATTTGACATTTCCAGTATGGTTGAAAGCAATCTTTCCTCGGCCTAGAATAACATCGTTTTCTCCAGGGTAGAATTCTTGAGAAAGGTTATACTTTTCTTCATTTTGCACCTCCTTTGCTCTCTTGTAATACATTTTGGTATGATCCATATTTACCCAGGTAGTTTTCTTGACGACGAAGAATATTGTGAAGTTCTCAAGGAGCGAACAACTTCAAGTCGATGTTTCAAAAAGGATTGTTTCTTGCTTGATACGAATCAAGCGCGAATTCATGTGTAGTATTAAAATGGATCTTCTGAAACTTAAACACTACTAATGGTTCGCGATTTTTCACATGGTAACCTATACATATATAAATAGAAATCTATCGTTCTACCTGAATGTACCGGTAAGGTACACAAGTAGGTTCTTGTAATTTTGATATACTGTACCTGGTAACGACCAGGCAGTCCCCTCTATCTCTAGAGAGAATATCTTACAGGTTGATAGGACTAGTCCTAGGACCTACCTGTACCTCTGGTACCTGGTAAGGAATGGAATTAGGTACCTGTACTAGTACGAAGGATAGTTGTGTACAAGCAGGTAGAGTACCTGTACACATCATAGAGCACCTCCTGTGGTGTTTAACACAGATCATAGTTAGAAATCAAACTACTGTATTACCGGTTCTATACATTTGTTCTGCGACCTAGGACCTACGGTAGGTCCTAGTAAGTACCCTTACGATGTACAGTACGTGGTACCAGGTAGGTCCTAAAGCACGAATACAGGTTGTAAGTTTCTATGCAGTCTTTTTACTAAAAATTGCGCCATTACTGTCTCGAGAACTATTGAAAAATGTCTTGAAAATGTCGTATCTTTGGGTTTGTTCTAGAGTCAGTATCTACTAACTGTACACAACTTTGAAAGGTCTTTTTTAAAATGAACAGGTTTCAAATGGTTTCTTTATGATTCCCTCGAGAATGCATGCGGTATTCAATAATAATTACAGAGTTCACGGCTTTTTGTTGAAATTAGCCAATTTACAATATTATGGATTTCGGAACTAGTAGTCTTTTACATAAATATTTTATTTAGCATCAAAATTTATATATAGGGGAATGTTGTCTTTCCATCTGGTCCTACTCGTACACTACTAAGGTCCTACCTGTACATGGGTATTACATACTATACTACTATGTCTGTACCTGTACCCGGTACAGGCACCAGCTACATGAAATACCTGGTACAGGTACCGTTGGACCTACGTAGGGCTACTGGTATGATACAGGAGAGTTCGAGGTTCTAGAGGAACTAGCTCTGGAGGGTGGTGATTGAGATGGTGGGTGCTGCAGGGAGATCGAGAAACTCACCACAATATCGATTTTTTAAGAAGAGACAGATGCCGTCCTTTCTGCGATGGCAGTCTCCGACGGCAACTCCCCCCAAGAGTCTTGTTTTGACCTCTCTGAGCCACCATGGGCAGCTTCTTCAACGACGTCCGGAACGGTCGGTAGTTTATTGACGACCGGTGAAGGAAAGGCAAAATGGCTCGAAATGTTTTGGTTTCCATCCCAACGAAGGAAACACCCTACGTTGTCATTTTCAATAGTAAATCGTATGAAGATTTACATAAAGTCTGAGTCCGATGAGAGAACATCTGTATCTGAACCAACAAGTACTGGTTTTGAAGATTTCTGGCGAAAATCTATTTCCACTGCGTTGAAAAAGATTGAGGTGGAGGATTTAGGCGATATGGATGCAATAGAATTACAAAAGTCGATACCAGAAGAGGACTCCGATGGCAGAGGTATGAAAGACTTGCTCGCATTACAAAAACAACTATCTGTTAGTGTCGTATTCTGCGACAATAAGCACGTGCTACTAGTTGGGCAAAAAACAAAATTGCAAAAGAAATGTTTTGTTATTCGCAATATGCTATCTCATTATCATTGGAGACTCTCTGGGAAGGATGTGTCTTTCGGCAGCATGACACGAAAAAAGTAGAGTCTAAGCTGAAATGTGTTATACTTTAGTAGAATTCACGACACGAAAAAAATAGAGTCTGAGCTAAAAAGTCTTCTACCTTAGTGGAATCCAGACCATCCATAAAAACAAAATAGAAATATTCACAATGTGACTGCAATCAAGATAATGAAAGTGATTCTCTATCTCAGCTGGAGGCAGTAAAGTAGCTTACAAAAATAGTTAGCGGCATCTTCTGTTGAAGTCAATCAAGGTGTTTCAGAAGAAATTTGATTTCCAAGGGCATTCACGAAAGTACGGTAATGAAGAATCTCAAAAATAGAGCAGCTTTTTTTTGAAACTTGTCCAATTTTGTAGCCTTTACACTTTAAAGCACCTGGAGTGTTTTCTTTTTCATTGTTGTAACATACAAAATCAATCGTGACACGCGAAAGCAATCAGATGACATTTGATGCTGTTTCATTCTTCTATAAATCTTTAGTAGTATTGGAATGTCCTTTTTTCTTTCTTCATTAATTCTGCAAGGTGCAAGATATATTGCGCCTTGAGATAGTTCACTTGACTTAGATAGTGCATTCCATCCGATGTTTGTGCTGCTTGTGTGAAATTCATCCAGTTGATCATTCCTATCATTTGGTCAACATCTTCAATTTTCCTTTGATTATGTTTTCTTTGTGCACTCCCTTTTCGAGGTGGGCCATTGTTACTACCTTCTCCGTACGTTTGTTGAAACAACGTTTCTATATTTGAATTGAATTGCAGTGCATTCGTATAATTTTGATGTGGATATTTTTGAGTTGTTCTTGGCGAATGCGCATTATATCCATTCCATATAACATACAACTTCTTTTGTTGGGCACATGTTTGTACAATTGGATGAGACAATGTTTCTAAAACTACCTTGTCAAATGTTGCAGTGGCATTGGTTTGAAAGTGAGGCCCACCTTGCAATATCAATAGTAATCCTCGATTTGCACGCTCTGTACAATCCACAGAAGTAGTAGTTGTAGTAGTGCTGTTACCACTATCGCCAAAGTCATATGGACCACCAAATGGACTATTATGATATATAACTCGTACTTGATTTTCTGGATCTAACCTTGGACATAAATTTTGTTGATATGGGACAAAATTGGCAAAGATTGTAGAATGATTCCGACATTGTTTGTTTTCACTAAATTGTCCATCACAACGACAATGATACGCGAGGAGATTGTCACTTACAATCCCACCATTAACAAGATTATTTCGTAATCCCATCCACAACCCATTTTGAACATGCCGTAATAACGAATCACCTAAAAGTACGATGTTAGAGAATGAGTTTATTATGTCGCAAATTCTGCTTGATGTTAACCTTGGTATGTCACATTGGTGGGGTACAAATGTTGATGGTACTTTTTCTATATCTAACCATGCTGATATATTATTGTAATCAGGTAAAACCTCTCCTATCCATTTCCTTCTTCGTTGTTTTGGTTTTTTCTCCAACAATGTGGAGGAAGATTGATCACCACGGCTTCTATCATTCTCTACGGCAAGAGTGTTGCCGTCCCAATATCGTTGTCCAAAATCAATGGCATGTATTAACTGATTTACAGTGGAACAAGGTTGTCTTTGTTGGCTTTGATTTATTATTGATGTTGTTGTGATGTCGTCTTCTTCTTCTTTATTGATACCAAAATCACCAAGACGGATAGAATAGGGACGTCGAATTGCTGGATTTTTAAATCTCATTTTGAATTTTCGTTCAACAAAGTTATTTTTAGAACAATATTCTAAATCATCTTGAATGTCAGCTACTGCTTCCACATCAGCAATAAGGCGAACACCATCTCGATGAGATCGGTTGTTTTTACGAGCATTTATAGAAGCAGTAGCAGCTGATGCAATAATATCATCCTTACAATCGTTTTCATGATGAAGCAATGAGATTGATTGCAAGTGGGATACGTTGGAAACACCAAATACAAGAAAAATTGAAACACTACTAGTAATATATATATACTTTTGCAATCGTGTCATTGTAGGATGATGGACAGTGGTTGATATATAAATAGATCTCGGTGATCCGCTAAGTTTTACAGTTTCAATCTGTATGCCGTATGTTGTGAGAATAATTAATCTGCTATCATTTTTTGTATCACTCGATTCTTCTCTTCGTCTTTGCTTGATGTTGATCTTTTTTCTGTTTTTTATTGAAGAATGATGATCCCTGATGCAATCAGGAGATGTGTACGTGAGACAAATCTCATGTACGAGATAATAATCAATGGCAACCAGCACTTGAATAGCAACGGTCGGATTTTCGGTATTTATGGAATGGTGATACATATGATGTAATCATTTAACATACTGTACTCTTAAATTAGAAATACTTTTTTTAAAAAATACAATTAATAAGATAGAACCACATTCACTACTCAAGAGTATTATAAAAATACATGATTAAATATGCTTTTATATATTGTTTATTTTGTAGATGAGCCATTTCGAATAAAGAATGTATCTTCTCGTGAATGTACATGACGTGTCATAATTTGAAAATCAAATTAATCGTGCAAAATGTTTACCTGGTAGTACCAGGTACTTTTTTTAGCGGCGATATTATTGTGTAGAACAGATCACTCTAGAGCAGAACGAATGAAGTACAAAGAATACAATCTACAGGGTCAGTAAAACCGACGAATCACAACATACAGGTACTCGTACCGTGACCTGGATTGAGTCGTATTTACCAAGATTGACAGTGTCGCTTATGAACACCAACAGTGCGACAGAGCAAAGTCATAACCGCTCTACTCTCCAGATAAAGAGCCTATCTTTCATCGAACATCGATCATCGATCCCGTGTAGGTTCCTAGATTGATAACGAGTGCAGGACCTCCAGATCGATAAAGAGCAACAGCAGCTCGAGTGACAAAAAAATGTTGGTTACTACGTGTACAAATACTATTAATTCTAATGGTAATATTTGTCGCAATCGTACCGACAGCGACTGCAACATGAAATGGAACAATGATAGCAACAGCAGCAACGGCAGCGGTACCGTTAGACAAATGAATTCTACCACGAAACAAAGTATGACCAACTCATCACCAATAATTTCTTCTTCACTCCCTTCTCAATGGGTCGTTGGAATATACAAAAAGAAATGTAATTATGTTATCTGGAATGTACTTTCTGACGTTGTAACCGAAAAGGATGCACAAGATGTATTTCAAAATAATACTTTGAAAAAGAAAAAGAAGACGATGGTGCGTATTACCAAAATGATGGGATCTTCGTCCTCTACTAATATTCGTACATTATCATCATCATCATCAATGGTTCTCTTCAATGCCAACAAAGGAACACCTGTATCCTTTTGGAGTGTAAATTCTTCGTTTGATATTGCTATTATTTTGTATGCCTTTGAGCAGAATCAAGAGCAACAACAAAAGACACCCAACTATCAATACAGTCCTAGTTGCATTTATAATAGTACAACAACATTCATCAATCGTTCACATGTGAAAGAATTAGTTCAAGATGGATATTTACCTTTGGTACCTATTACACGACAAAATCGACCTATCCAGGAATGGTTGTTAAAAAGATCTGTAGATTATACCTTTTAACGACCAACTGTACAGTATTTTGCATGTACACCATTGCGGTATGGACGTTCAACGCTATACTTTTTTGATATCAAGACCTATCCCAATGTGAAAGGACATGTTGCCTTGACAATTGATGATGCACCATGTCGTCGATTTGCATCATCATGCTTATTTCCAAATAATAATTCGCAATTTGCAAGTGTATTAGATATTTTACAGGAGTATAATGCACATGCGACCTTTATGATTATAGGACAATATGCAACAGCAACAAGTACTAGTAATTGTAAGGACAATCAACATGATGATCATCATAACCACAATGAACAAGATTTGATCAATGCTGTTCACAAAGGACATGAACTTGGTAATCATGGTATGATGGATCGATCCTATCATAAAGATGATCCATCAGAATTTGCAAAAGCTGTAGATGAATGTAATGATATCATTCAGCAAATTTATCACAAAGCAGAAAATAAAGCTGAAAGCGATGATCACAAACAGTCACCCATATCATCATTATTAGAAGAGCAGCAACAGCAAGATGCTAATAAAACAAGCAACATCAACAATGATAATCCTACTAATAAGAATCGCCAGCACAAAGTGAAATGGTTTCGTGCACCTCATGGGAAATATACGAAAGAAATGGAACAAGTTTTACTGGAACGCAATTTACAAAATGTCATGTGTGATACGTATGCATCATGTCCTATTATACAAGATGGTACATATATTGGTACATCATTGGCACAAAAATGTACGCATGGGTCGATTCTGTTATTACATATGCCAGAAGTAGGATTTCGTGATTGGTGTTTGATTGCACTTGAACAATTAATGAAAGGATTACTTTTTAGAGGATTTCAAGTTGTAACAGTATCAGAATTAGAAAGATTGGCAAAATGCAACGATCAAGGTAACACTGTGACAGACCCCGAAAACGCAGCAAACTTTAAAAAAATCACTTAAATTGATTAACGACAACGTTAACAAGGAAATGGATGTAAGTTGGTCGGTCCAGCATGCACATTTAAGGTATTAAAATATGGATGTGTTATTTGATGAAAATAACACTTCACCAGCGCCTTTTGATTGGAATAACGGATCTGTGTTGAATGGCATGCGAGTGATGTCTCGGCAGATGTTGCAATCATGTTTTTTCTCAATAGAACTGTATGGAGTTTCTGATGAAGGGTTTCACAGTAAAGCTTTTTTTAGTGTCACGGATAAAAGGAAATGTCAACCTTATGAAATTGTCAGCTATACATACAAAACAAATTATTGGTAGAAGACAGCCTTATAGTATTTTAAAATAAAAATTATGCACCGATGATTTCTAATTATCCTCACTCGCTGAGATACAAAACTTCGAAAATAGTGGGGAACAGTGACCCAGGCAATGCATATTCCTGTAAATGATAGCAAATAGCAATCCAAATGGAAAAGACAGAAAAAGATGAACCGCAGAAATAGTGATAGTAACCTTGAACATGCAAGAATGTTTTGCTTCACTCCACGGTAGTGGACCGACCAATACTTCACGTATATACAATAGGAATGGTAGAACAAACATACAAGTTCCAATTAGAAAGTATGGTAAGAACCACATCCAAGCTGGTAAATGCTCATTTTCGTTTGTGTTCAAGTTCCCAAGGCCCACTAAACATGATAATATACCATCAATTATAAAACCTACGAAAGCACATATGCAAGACGGGGGAATTTCTATTCTTTCAGTCGCAATGTATTCTGTGGTTGTTTCTAATGGGGGATTCCACAACACTAGTAGGACTAACCCTGCAATAGCCCCAACTAAACCAAACATTTGACATGCGAGTAAAACAGTAGTAACCACTTCAGCTATACTGGAATCATCGTAATCTTCTTCATGGTCTACACAGTATTCACCCGAGATGAACGAAATCATGGAGATCATGATGAGCACAACAGCAACGAAGAATGCGATGGCGATCATACCAACTGTTCCATAATAACATGCTCCCCCCCTAGAGAGCGTGATCTCTTCTACTACTGAATCGTTATCTTCTGCCGGATTTGTTTCGTTTATAGGGTGAATACGATTGATTTGCTGTTCACTTTGTTCTTTAATATCCATCTTACATCTAACCGTCGTCTTTACTTAAATTATATTAACTACTTGGTAAAATTTGTTTCTTTGAAATCTGTATGCGCACGAATGGAGTTTTCGAATGATAGTCGCTTGATAAATGAAAAGAAAGAGAGAAAACGGGAATAATTCGAGATTCTCGGCGTAGTTTGCATGCCTTGGCTAGAAGATGATTTGAGATTGATTGCCCTCATTATTGCAAAGAGCGATTGTGAGTCGTGACGCGACGAGACATCATGTGATCTGTATATGATTGGCTTGTCTTACCCGTTTAGGACTCGAGTTCACGATAAAAAATTGATTGTATGAGTCGTGACGATGCACCATCTGTGTGTTTCGGCGTGATGTTGTGATACAGTACGTGATTGCGGCTTAATATTCCGGTACCGAATTAGCACTTGCCGGTGCCGAAAGTGGTTGCACCGCCGCCGCTGGTTCTATCGGTTTAACTTGAAAGCCCAGTGTTTTTAAATATCCCTAATCCCAATGAAGCAAAAAACACATACGTGTTGCAACTTTCGACGGACATACCAGCAGTACCAGGTACCTGTAACGGTTGACGGTAGAGTAGTTTGAAGTGTTGTTTGTTTGATGGATCATCGGATGTTGGTGACGATTTGAGATTCTTCATGTGCTTGTGTGTGTCACACGGGATGTCAGCATCTCTGGACTCGAGAGAAAGGAGACGCGAGCGAACGCTTTCTCGTGTCCCTTTTTTAAGATAATAATACTGATAAACTACCCGTTGTTGAGTTTGTTGTTACGCCCGCTGCGTTTTTTATCTTTGTCCAATAATCTGCCACCGAAGAATAATCTACCTAGAGACAGGAAAAAATGGTGAAAGTAACCATTTCCGCTTTTCTTCTATCGGCAGTCTTTTTTATAGATTTCTCAACTGGATTCCAATTTGGAAGAAACCCAAAACAGGCCACAAGACTTCATGTGTCAAATTCTCAATATGACGAGTTTCCGTCATCGCGTCGTACTTTTATGCAAAACCTTGGCGCAGCAGTTGTTGGAACAACAACAGCTGCATCTTTTATCACTTCCAATCCCGCGTTTGCAGATGACGACATTGTTGTATCCAATCAAGATGAAATTGAGGTTTACTTTGGATGTGGTTGTTTTTGGCATGTTCAACATGAATTTGTTGAAGCCGAACGAAAGATTTTAGGAAGATCTGATTCACAAATTACATCCCGTGCTGGGTATGCTGGAGGAAAAGCTGGTGCCATGGATGGGAAGGTTTGCTATCACAATGCTGGGCAAATCGCTGACTATGGAAAGTTGGGGCATGCTGAGGTAGTTCGACTTCAAATCCCAAAGGACAAATTCGAAGATTTTGCTGTAGAATATTTTAATCTTTTTGATAACAAGGGTGACCGTCCTGATCAATTCGGTGATCGTGGACCTGAATACCGAAATCTTGTCGGAGTACCTGGTGGAACTCAGTCAGAATATGCCAAACTGTTGGTATCAGCTTCGGTAAAGTCAGGGGATAAACTGGACTTTGCCAAGGGTAGGGGCGATGATCCAGATGCAAGAGCAGTTTCTTTCGTTATGGACACAGCAGACTATCCTTTTTTCGTTGCAGAACAGTACCACCAATTTCATGACGGCTTCAATCTTGGAGAAAACTATCCAGGCTCTTACAACGGCCTTGCAGGCAAAATGGCAAAAACTGGAACTCTTGGTGTGAGCAATTGCCCAAACGGGTTACTCGGAATTGGAGCTTTAGGATTATAAAGTTGAAACACTGATAGTATTTTAAAAAATTCGAGCGACATGTGCCTACTCAACAAAAAATTATAGTCCATTAATTCAAACGTAGTAACTATTATCCTAATTGTATTTGATTATATTATTTCTAAGCGATACCAT
>WKLE02006694.1:0-30082 GCA_014885115.2 Asterionellopsis glacialis | reverse complement strand
TGGTGTTAAAGCTGTACTCCATAAACCTACACCAATATCACGCCCTATTGATCCAGAGCCACTATATTGTGATTCTTGTTCATTAGTTTTATGATTATGACTACTACTCTCCTTTATTCCCTTTTCATACACATCTATAGGTGATGAAATTAAACCTTTTTCAACAAGTGGCGAAAGATGTAATGCTGTTGATAATCCTGCAGCACCTCCACCGACAATTGCTACACGCATAGGTTCATCGACACTTATTGACGACGACGATGCTTTGGCAACAGTTCTTGTTACTGAGTAATTCCGATGTAGGATGTGTCTAATACTCACAACACCTTTCGTACGATTACCATTCCGACCAAACGTGCAAGTATTTTTGTAACTTCCAATCTTTTGAATTAGTATGGGCCGACCAAGATGATGACAACGACAAGATGAGGCCAACCTTGTCAATATCATTTTAACGGATTGTGCCTCCTTGACCTGCTTGCACAAGTTATGAAGTTTGTCACAGATATCAATGTAAGAGAGGTATAAATTGCTTACCACTTTCTATGGTTTAGATCGTGAAATTGCAGAAAATTGGGATGTTAATGTTCACTGTCTGTGAGTGTATGTTGAAGAACGAATCATGACACACTGTGTGAGAGCCTGAAAGTTCAGTTTCGGTAATCGAGATGGGAGAGATGGAGACCCAAAGCTCGAATGCGTTGGTATCAGACGCGGTACTGCAGGTGTGCACTGCCTGGTCACTTCTTGTCAAACCACAGGGCAACGCTTGCCCCAAAATGCGATGTGTCGAATGAACGTCCATTGTACATATTGTTCTGGTAAATTTAGGGTCTGTCCGTCCTACGTCTTCGACGAGTTCTCATTCCCAAGTTACAACGGAACATTATTATTTTGAAATTTTATCGCCCCCGTTTTCCAAAACGGGTGCCATACCTGGTACCACGTTGTATAAATATATACCTGGTAAATACCTGATACTATATCGATGTATGATAGACACTCTGCATGCCAGTGATACCGGTCCTGCTGACTCTGAAGATTCATTTTCTCCTCTTGGCATTCTTCTGTTTGTTGTCTCCCCAAACTAACACTTTTGACACTATGGGAGAGAATATTTTTATACCTACAATTTGGGAGTACTGTGACTCATGTAAGTAGAATTAATACTGAAGTTCACGGGGTTCTAAGTTGATGTATCTTTTCTTCTATTGGTGCACCACCAAAACCATCAAGATAAGATTCTTTTTTTCTACACTATCATGAAAATAGTGTGCACACAGACAAGCGAATTGAAAGACAGAACTTTTTAAAAAAAAATATGCGATCGATCGTGGAAACCATACTGACAAAGCGCAGGTGACAGCACAACGATCGAAATAGAATGTGGGATTGACATGCCGTACTCGTGCCGGTAGACAAAGAACACACCAACAAACAATACCAGCACAATCTGTCTTGTACAAAGCACGACCTATTGCACCCAAATAACCAAATTAACAAACGTTTGCTGTCGGTCGACAACGAGAACAAACAAAAGCATTATCATCAATCGAGAACTCACTATGGCTACTTCCATGAAACTTTCCTTGTTGTTCCTTGTAGGAGCTATGCTTTTCGTAACACAAGTGAATGGAATTGCTTTTCAAAGAGGTGTGTTGCCCAGTAAGGTATTTTCCAAATTTGAGATTCCAGATGAAGATGAAATGTTGGAACGTAAGGAGCAACGTAAACAAGCACGTCGTGGGATTAATTTTTATGATTCAGAAAACTTTTCCAAGGCTCCTAAAGTTTTGAAATCGAAAAGTTCGAAAAAAGAACATTACAAAAAAATGACACAAGTGCATCGCAGTGACGGTACTGAAGAACAACAGACTACCACCAGTGGTGGTAACAGACGCAAATAAATAAAGCACAAGTCGGATGAGAAGGAGGCTTTCCTATGAAAGTCGTTGCTTATCTTCGACAAAAAATTGATAGAGCTTCTCCCCTCAAATTTGGATGGATGTGACTTGTGTGTTTCGAAAGAAATTGAAATGTCATGACTTTGACAGGACACGCAAAAATTCAATGATTTGACAGAGAAATAATTAATATTACAAGCAAAGACTTATTTTGTCATAAAATTAACAATTATCATGCTAAACTAAAAAAGAACATGCTTTTACAGAATTCTACTTAAGACTGCGTGAGAGAAGCCATGTGTGGCTACTTCAGCTACCCTCGACTCTCTACTAACTAAAAGGGCACGAATGTAGTTTTTTGCACTGTATTTTGATGTACATAAAAACATGAATGAGTAAATTCTTGCCATAGTCATCATTCCAAAGTCTTTTCTTTCACCAACAATGAACAATATTTGCAACAGTCTCGTCGAAGGAATCCCCATGAGAGACGCGCCAGTTTTTATATTTTTCAATTGTTGAGACTTCGTTTCGCGTTTTGTGATTGGATATCCTGTCTTGCCGTCCACCCCCGTTGCTACAGAAATCTACAGGCGCAAAACACAACGCAGAAACCAATCAATCTTTCTCTGCAGAGCCATCACCATCACAACATCAGGCACAGCACAGAAAGAAATTCCGCGATCCGATCCTCTCCACAGAAAATAATGGCTGGATGCGAACTCTCCACCTCCCGGCATGCTAGTGCCCGGCGAGCCAAATAGATTTCCTGGCACAGAACAAAAACCACAGCTAGAGCACCGCACGTGGGAACCTCCACATGCTACTGGTGCTGACTAACGACTTTTCTCATCCATCTCTTCTCTTTACTCCTCGAAATCAACAATGACAAGAGCAAAGAAGAAAAGTCTTAATGATGATTCTTCGGATCATATCGTAGATCCAACTTGTACAAAGAAACAAAAAGTAAAAAATGGCGACGACGACAAAGATGGTACTAATATGAATGAAATTGCAATGAACGCATGGGAACATTATCGTAATTATTTAGATTCCATGGCTGGTGGTAGTGGAGAAGCAGGAGGAGACGAAGAAGATGTCGGTGATATTGATGAATTGTTGGAACTTTTAGAGTTATTGAAACCTCATGTTACACCAACACCAACTTCACCTAGTACAACAACTAATAATGGCAATGGTTGCGACAATGACAACAAGAACGATGATGTCTCTCATATGGTTCATCACTATAGATCCATTCCTACTTTTTTACCAGTATTATGTAGTATTGCTCATTATCATTTAGCTGATGTTGCTATATCAGAAACAGTGGATGTCAAAGATGATGATGATGATACCAACGACGATCATCACAAAGTTAAACTACAACAAGAACAAATTGAAAAAGAAAATGAGGCATTGTATCATTTGCATTCTTCCATACAATATTTTGATAAGAATGCAGCCACATGGTCCATGGGATCTAATTATGGTCGAATGAAAAATAGAGTATCACCATCTGTCATTTGTCAATGGTATGAAAGGGCAGCAGATTGTGCTTCTACGGTACGTAAGGTTGCTTTACAATTATTAGATGGTCCAAATTCGATTGGCAAAGGAGACAATGAAAGTGAAGAAGACAAAGAACAGAACAATATGGTAAAAGAATGGATTGAACTGTTATTTTTGGATGGTATCGCTGGAACTGAATATGTTGGAGGAGAAGAGGAAGAAGAAGAGGACGAGGAAGAAGAAGAAGAAGAAACTGAAATGAACACCAAGGAAACACATAATGAGGACAAAGAAGATGAAGACAAGGATGATGGTTATTTTACTGCGTCACGGATTGAAGGTATATCGCGGTTTATGGCATCCATGTTGCTTTCAATTGCAGGTAAACATGACGAAGCAATGGAGCAATTGAAAAAATTCCGTTTGACTCATCGTCTTCACCCTAACGTTTGGACTGGTACGACAACATCTACTACCAAGAATGGCGGGGAGAATTCCAGTGGTAACATGAAAGAAGGTGACAAAAACTTGAATGCTTTGGTAGAGCCTGTTATATTCCCTTTCAATGCGTTACCCCAAAATTTGTATCAACAATTATGTACAGTATTTTCACCAGATGCCAAGTATTGGAACGAAAGTAATTATGCACATCGTGGGTATTATTCTTATTTTATAGATATACCAAAACAAGAACCGCAAAAAGAAAAGCCCTTGAATTTGATTGAAACAGTAATATTTGAACATCTATTACCACGTGCGAAACAAATACTAAGTTCCGAGGATGCTGATTCTATTGTAGGTGCTGAGTGGTGGGTCCATACACGTCCTATTGCAGCCAATTTAGGTCATAATATGCATTTTGATACAGATGAAGCATTGTTGGCACAGGAGGGGCTGATTACACACCCTATTTTGTCTTCTGTATTGTATCTTACAGGAGGTGATCACCAGGACAATAATAGTGCCGACACACCAACAAAGTCTTCTTCAACTTCTCCAGCAGGTGCTACCATTGTACTTGATCAAACACCTGATTCGGAAAAGGTAGCTAACTTTTGTTGGAGATGTGTACCTCGTGATAATGCATTCATGCTATTTCCTGGAAATTTACTTCATGGTGTACTACCATGTCCAGGAAATACAACTACTAGAGTTGACGACGACAAGCACAACTGTGTTGATCCATCCAATGCATTTCAATGGGATGCCAATTCTACTTGTACCAAATCCTCACCAGAGCCCAAAAAACCGCAACATCGATTAACCTTTATGGTTGGATTTTGGACAAGAAATGTTCCTGATAAAATGAAAGATAGAAAATTATATGGTCCGTGTGGTCCTATGCCACCTGTGACAGAGGAACATACATGGATGACTGAAATTCAAACTACATCATCCTCTGCCAATACTACTACTACTGCTGCTGCTGCAACTGGTGCCACTACCAGGAATAAGGAAAAGCCATTATCTTTACCTCGAATCTCACCAGCATGGGAAGAAATACCATCACCTGCATCCGAATTGAAAAGTGACGATGAAGTTGATGATCCTCTGTTGGATCTTCCTGATGTTGCTCAACGAATTGATCATCGTTTTTTTGTCAATGGTGCACCTCAATGCTTTCGAGAAAGTTTATTTCAAGATGATGATTGCCATGATCAAATGATAATGACTGGTGAAGATGACGATGGTGGTTGTTGCGGTGAAAGCACGGGTGGTGGTGGGTGTTGCGGCTAATTCATGGATGACTGTAGTATCAGTATACTTGACTCTTTTTACAACCACGCACAGTCTTTGTATATTCACACATTGAGTGACATGGACTTACAACCCGCTTTCAAAAAAGTAACTGTAGAATGATCAAGATTTTTTTTAAATATCAGTGTTGATTCAGAATATACTGTAATATGTATGGCTGGCTTAACGAAAAACTCTAGAGTAAATATTGTAATATTGCAAAGAAATATGCGTTATCTGCAGATGGTTTTAGAGAATTCCAAATGGATTTATTTTTTATTTTTTTAAATATATATAAAGTGCCATGATGTCTGTGTTGTCCCCGTGAAAAAAGTGAGATGAAATGTGTCTCTCCAGCCCACGCTCTCTTGCTTGGGTTTAAGATAAGATAGGTACGCATGTACAGTACTGACACTGAATGCACGTACCGGTACACAGATAGGACCTTCTCTTAACCCTAATGACTTTCTATATTCATTGGGATGTATTTTTTATATGTATTAATACCAGGTATTTATCATTTTTTTTGACTTGCAAACTTCTCTCCCTCCTCTCCATCGCCGACTATCAGTACATATCCACGTAATACTGTGTATGTAGGATATATACCATAAAATACATTATTTTACTTCCGTATTGACTTGGTTGCTTTTCTACGGTAGATCCGTTGAGGGGCGGCGAGCCCCCTCAAGGACGAACGGCATTACGGTATGGTACTACGGGCCTGGTGTGAGCAAAAACGCTGAGTGTAGTGTTCAAGTAAAAAAAAAACAGAGGTTGTGGGTCATTGTTTCGACCATCGATCGTTTGGAGGTTTCCCTCTCTCGCCGACAAAACGACAAACAACAACTCTAGAGTCTACAAAACAATCGTTTCATTGCCCTCGTGGTCTACTGTAGAACTACCCTTCTTCTGTGTAATTAGACCGTATCAAGAAGAAAAATAAGAAGGATTTGTAAAATCTTGTCTTGTTTCTATCTTGGTGTGATTTGATTCGTGTGTCGTGTCGACCATCAAGAAAGGATACATCCACCGAAAAGGTTAAAAAAACCTCAAAACTTGTGACAGTAAAAAATGTGGCCATTTCGTAGTACAACAAAATCTGCCACGGAGAAGGAAAGCCTCAAGGCGAAAATAGATAAGGATGAAACCGAATGGGAATATTGTGGAAGTGATGATGAAGAAGATAATGATGAATATGAGTATGGATATATCACTGTAAGTGAAGATGAAGAGGATGGTGATGATCATAACGGCGATAATGAAAGTGACAAGGATGCGGAAAAAGATGACAACCATAATGGAAGTTCCAACACAACACCATCCAAAATGTCCGTGTCAGACAACCAACAACAAAGAGAAGTTCCTCGTGTAACTATTCCAAGCAGTGATGAGGACGACGATGACGATGACGATGATGTCGTGGATCAATTGTTGGCAATTACAGATCCCAAAAGGATTCCCAAGACCAATGGCCACAGCACCGGTATGGCACCAACATCCATGGAAATCAAAAGAGAGGAAAAAGAAATGAAAACAGTTGAACAACAACAACAACAACAAGAATCACCTGAAACAGAAATTCCATTGACAGAAAGTGAAAGTGTAACAAGTGCAGGTACATGTGATGAGATCACAGCACCACAACAGCGTCAGCCAGTAGTAGTACCATCTGAAGAAAAACGTCAAGATGTTAATGAATCATTTGCATCAGAAGAAGGAGGAAAATCTACTCATACTGAGGACAGTGCACTACTTGATGTCGACGTTGAAGATTCTGAGGATGAAAATGATGAATCCTATTCGGATGAAGAATTGGAGGGGGAAGATGATGATGAATTAATCGACGATGAGGATTATGAAGAAGAAGAGGAGGAGGAGGAGGAAGAAGAAGAAGATGATGATGAAGGTCCGACATCCTTAGCTGAAAAACAGTCTTTGTTAGCCTTAGCTGCAGAACATGATCGTGTGGATATATTAAAGGCGATATTGGCAGAATCAACTTCTACGCAAGAACGTGAACAACTTTTACATCAAGTGGGCGTTCCACCCTTGCATGTATCTGTAAGTTATGGATCAACACACGCCACATCGTGTTTGTTACGGATGGGTGCGAATCCTGCCATACGTCCTTCGTTACAAGATATACAACAACAAAATGATGCTGCTGCTACAGCTGCAGAGCAAAAGCAACAACAGCAATTAGGAGCAGGAGGATCACCTGTTAGACCAACCACGAGGAGTATGGCTCATTTACAAAAGTATGTAGGTGTCACAGCATGGGAATTAGCATTTGGAATAGGTGCAACTCATAGCGAGGATGAGACATCCAATCGTTCCACCATGGAACAACAAGTTGATACTGCAGACAACCACAATGATAATGAATCAACATCCACGTCAAAAGGGTCCTGGTTCGGTGGAATGTTTGGTGGTGGTAGTAGTACCACTGCTACATCAGCTACAACACAACAACAAGAAGAAATGTCAGTACCCATAGGAGAAAAATCAAACGATTCAAATGGACAACAGCAATATCCTCCTCCTACATTCAAACCTGTTGATATGGCACCCTCCAAACGGGAAGGGATTCGTCATGCCTTTACAGCTGAAGCATTGCGTTGCATCGGAGCAGATGAAGTGACAAGGTTACAACAATTATTGGAGAGTGGTATGCCATCTACAATTGATGTCGGTGGAAAAACATTACATGGATGGTGTGTTGAAATGGGTGCACCCCAATGCGAAGAACTAATTCGACCAGTACCAAAAGAAGAAGAGACACCAGATAAAAAGGATGATAAACAAAAAACACAAATTGTTACTGACACTGATGAGCAACACGTAAAGGAAGAAAACACCAAAGAAATGTCCACGCCACCTCAACCACCTGCTGGAATTGCATCGGCTCGTACTCTGCATGATGGAACTGAAACATTGGCAAGTCTTACCAATCGACAAGAAGAATTGGAATCCTTAGCATCTGCTTTATCCAGTGTTCTTGATAATCTTGCGGAAGAAGTATCTGTTTGTCATGGTTTGTTATTATTAGGTGGTGGTGCATCTGCCTTGGCATCCCATGTACGTTCACTCAAGGATCTTCAAGAACGTCGACGTCAGGAATTATCCAAGGCTGTAGAAGAATGGGAATATTCTCAAGATGAACTTGCCTATTGTGTACGGGAATTAAAATCTGTAGCAACACCCACCATGGAAGATTTAGAATTATTATCGGCTAGTCAATTGCCGTCCTCTTCTTCTTTCTCTGCTGGTCGTCGCAGCAAAAGTCGAACAACAACAGCAACAACAACTGACAAGAACGTTTCAGAAACGAAAGAAGAAGAGGATGCACAACGACGTCAATTGGTGGCACAATTGGCGGCCAGTGAAAACAAAGTACGGAAATTACGTGCCTCGATTACAGATTTGTCAGAAGAAAATACAAGAGATTTGGCAGAAGTGGAAAAACGTGGATTAAGTGGTGGTATCAAATTAGTGCGGACCTTACGAGAAGAAATACGTGAATTAGAATTTAAACTTTCGGAAATCAAAAATGAAGAAGCTACATGTCGTGCGAAAATGAATTTAATTCGGTCACGTTTAGAAACGGAACAACAGAAAAAGAAGAAGCAACAACAACAGCAACAAGCATCAGCAGTAGCAAATGAGAAAATAGCATTGGAAGCAGAAGATGATGATCACAAGCAAAACACAACTGAAATATCTTCCACAAATAATGGAGAGTCATCATCGGTCACAAATTCGAATACAAACGACGAACAAGATGTTTCGAAAACAACACCAGAAGCAGTAGCAAATGAAATGAAATCAGAGGCTACAGCAGCGGTGAAAGCATCAACTCAAAGTTCACCGGAAGCAGGAACAAGTAAGAGTTCTATGGAAAGAGAAATAAGAATCAATGACAATGAAATGAATGGTATCGATGAAAGTCCACATCACAAGGAAGATTCATCATTGTCGTCACCACCATCTCCATCACCGCAAGAACCTTCTGCCAAACAACCAACATCAGAGACTATTTCAACAGGTCATTCAACTGAGATTGCATTGAGACATCCAGGTGGTAGAGGATACACACCAATGATTTTGTGGGATATCTTTGTTCGAATCATTGGTTTAGGTCGTGCTGCCGTGAAACGAAGTGCAGATAATCTTCGCGGCAATGCTTCTTCCGTCATGATTGTTTAATTTTCCATTCATACCATAAAACCACATAATATTGAAACAAGTAACTTTATTTTAGAAATTCAAAACAAAGCATCAAAAATGAGTTTATATTCTTTGAAAAGTCTTTGAATGCTCCGATGACGTCTTATATTTGTGAGTGGTGTTAAGATTGAACAGAACACAATCTTGTCGCAGAAGTCTTCTTTCACTAATTCTATGTTTTATCAGTATTCATCACTGGCAAGAGAAATTCTTCTCAAGGCAGCTGAACTTTGCTTTCCTGTGGAGTCAACTAATGAGCTGAACAACCCCCTTCTCTCTAATAATTCTTGTGGAGACCCAAACTCAGCAGCTTTACCATTCTCAATTGCTAATATCACGTCGTAGTCCATGATGGTATTAAGGCGATGAGCAATGGTGAGGAGAGTAGCTCCTTGAAATCTTGTGCGAAGCATTCTTTGGATGAAAGCATCCGTTTCACCATCAACGCTTGCCGTTGCCTCATCAAGTACAAGAAGTCTGGGTTTAGCCAAAATTGCTCTAGCAAGGCATAACAACTGCCTTTCACCGACGCTGTAGTTACTGCCTCCTTCTTCAACGCGATCTTTCAGAACGTCTATTCCTCGCTCTGACACATTGACAAGCCGGATAGCTCTAAGAGCATCAAGGACTTCATCATCGGTAGAATCATTGAATGGATCCAAACACTCTCGGAGACTTCCAGAAAATAGCACAGGGTCCTGAGGTATGATGCACATCCCATTCTTTCGTCCTCTAACGTCGGCAAGGCCAAGCTTCGATAGATCGACACCGTCAAGAGTAATTGTTCCATTTTCAATTTCAACAAGGCGAAAAAGAGCCACGCTCAATGTACTCTTCCCAGCACCAGTCCTGCCGACTATACCGCATCTTTGACCCGTTTGCAACGAAAACGACAAACCATCCAAAGACAGAGGCAGTCCCGGTCTATATCGTAGTGATACATCATTAAATACAAGTGACCCACTGGACGGCCAGTCTGATGCGAGAGTCACTGATGAGCTGTCCGTGATAGCATCCTTTTCTTGGGGAACTCTGGTCATATCATCCACTCGTTCGACAGAGGTTAATGCTGCTTCGGATTCGGATATTGCCTGCACCATGAAACCTAAAGATATAGTAAATTTACTTGACCAGATAATAAGCAGTGCAGCAATCCCAGTAGGAAGCATGAGCACTTCATTGAATGTTACAACAGCAGCGACAGAAGCAAGAACCGCAAAAGAACCAACCATCTGAATCCGAACACTCAGCCACCTATTAGCTGCTAAAAAATTCATCATGGCTGAGCTGTTATTATCCAATGCAGATCTGAAAATGCGTGCGAAATAATCAACTTGGTCATGAACTCGAATAATTGGTGCACCGTCTAGGACTTCAGCAAGTTGCGCCTGGATGGGGGATCTACTGACTGCATCTAGCCGTTGAAGATCGATTGCAGACTTTCTGTAATGAAGAAGCAGTAGCCAGTAAATTACCATAATAAAAGAAAGAGCTAAGCTTTGCCATGGAAGTATTGCAGTTTGCAGCGCGAAGCCAGTGACGAACCATCCCACACTAGTCATGACTGTTGTCATTGTCTGAGTTAAAGTGATATCAAGCTCTTCCATATCATGAGTAAAACGATTAAGAATACGGCCCAATGGAGTCGTTTCGAAGTACCACATAGGAGCTCTCATGACGCGTTTTGTCATTAATGTAAATAACTTATTCGAACAACGCCCGCCTGCCTGGATGAGCCATTGAGTGCGAGACATGGTGAAAACAAATGAAATCAGAAGAATGATCCCGAATGTGGCAAGGTATTCATACTGCGCTTTTCTGCCTTCACTTTGAGGAGGGTACTCGCGTCCTAATCTATTGATAGGTTCTGTTTGTGCAGCTGTCCAGGAGGCTATCCACCACTCGGTAGCAACGTAAAAGAATCGATCGAGTCCAAGAGTTAAAACTGCGACAGCCACAAAATGAATACCACCTGCATATTTGAACCATTTAAACCATGTACGCCAGTCAGTCAGTCCAAATTCTCTTTCTTCTGTAGTCATGAGATCGCCAACTGCATCACCCCCACGATCAGACAGTTTCTGCACGTTTGTGCTAGACTCATTCGAGGGCAATACTTCATCCTCCGAGTGATCTTCCTGTACAGCCGAGCGAATTGAAGATATAGCCTCTAGTGTCACAGAGTTTGAAGGTTGAAATGTAAGTAAGCTGTCCCAATTTCCTAAAAACTCAGGTCTTCCATCGACGAGCACAAGAATTTTGTCCACGCGATTAAGAAAATGAGATGCATGAGTCACGAGCACTATTGCACTTCTGCTTAATACACTATTTTCAGACTTGATCAACTTTTCGAAAACTGCTTTCCCTGTGGCGGCATCAAGTGCGCTGAGAGGATCATCGAATATAGCAACATCAGGCTGACAGTACGCTGCCCGGGCAAGCGAGACCCGTTGCTTCTGGCCTCCACTTAAGGTGACACCTCTCTCTCCGATTTCAGTCAAGTCACGAGCTGGGCCTATTTGATCAAGATCTGGCATCAAACAACATGCCTCTAAAACCTTGTCGTATTTCGTCTTGTCGTATTCATTCCCAAACAGAATATTTTCTCGAAAAGTCGAATTGAGGATAAACGGTGTTTGGGATGCATAGGCAACCTTGCCCTTGATCGCAATCCCAGTAGATTTAGAAGGAACATCTCCTATCAAACCTTGACAGAGAGTGGATTTTCCACAACCTACAGGTCCTACGACACATAACACTTCGGAACGCTTCACCGAAATATTGATGTCAGATAGGGTGAACAACGCCTTACTTCTGTTGCTGATGTCAGGATTAGTATCTTCGCTCATCTCACCAGAGCCAACAAAGAAATTTCCATCAACTACTTTTAACACGGTGTCATCATTATGTATGTTGTCATCATCTATTTTGCGTTGGCTTGTACTATCTGGATTCGTCTCCCTTTCAAAAAAGTCAGCAAAGCGTTGGCAAGCGCTAAGACCCTGTGCAGCTTTACCCATAAGTTTTCCAGCATAGTTAATCGGAAACCGCAGAGCTGCAAATAGGAAAAGCGTTGTGAATGTTGTTGAAGCTGTGAGGACATTTCCATCATCAAGAAGAACGTAAGTCCCCAGGGTTAAAGCAACTCCAATTACAGGGGACGTTACGGTAAGGAACATCGTTACACCAAAAACAGCTAGCTCCTTTCCAAGTAATTTCATCTCAGCTTCCCTTGCTTCAGTAACCCGACGTAAAAATTTATCTTCGTAATGGTTCAGCTTTGTAAATTTGATACCCTGCAACATTGAACTTGTTGCTTCTACACGACGGTCCGATTGTGCCACTCTTTTCTTCCGAATGGCCATCATGTATAAGACAATACGCTGAACCAACGGAACCATAAGGAACATTGATGCCATTCCTACCAATATGCTTGGCCCAAGTTCAAGCAGCAACAATACAGTCACAATTATCATAGCTAGAGGACAACTCCATATTTGATGCCCATCTTGTGTCAGTTCAAACAGCTTCTGAGCATCTATCGCAACAAGGTTGGTAGTCTCTCCTGAAGTCAACCCAGCCTTCCCGGCGGGTGTCAGGGAAAGGATATGGTCGTATGCAGAATTTATTATTGCTGTTTTACAGATGATTCCACTTTGAAACGAAAGAAATTTTTGACGTTCCGAGGATATACCCTCAAGAATCGAAAGTAAAAAAAGGACAAACGCTATTGGTAGTCCAGTTTTTGTGAAGTTCTCCCCAGGATGTTCCTCAAGCTTGGTAAGTAGCACTTTTACAACTAGAGGGACAGCGCATTGTGTCAGAATATATATCAATTGAAATAGACCTGCTGGTATGAAGGTTGGTTTCACCAAACCCCACAATACTCGTAAAAATGCTACGCGGGGAGAATTCTTTGCATTTCTTTTTTCTTCCTCACGAAGTCTCTTAAACTCCGACCGGAGATGATCTGAAGCCATATACTCCGGTGATGTGTAAAGGTCGTCCCTGGATAATTCTTCAACCATATGTTTTACCGTATTGCCATTATTGGTGAATTCATTTTTCGTTTCTCTTTGTCGATGGAGAATGGCGCCTTTGCGAAGAACTCGATTCATGTACGAGTAGAAAAGCTTATCGTTGAAGGACACTAAAAAGTTTTGCCATCTGTGGTGATTCTTCACATCTTCTGGCCACTTGAGACATTCCATCGATATTTCTTGGGGAAGACGCGCTTCCGATCTCGTCATTATCGAGGAAAAAGGTTGCAGTCTTTCTTCAATCCTTCTTATCCAAAATTCTCTTTTGATAGCGTTGTGGCTCAGTCTGAGTCTTCTTTGTCGCTCTTCGATTCATAGCTTATATGTAGGCCAATAGGACTACAGGTAGGACCTACTAGGACATAGTGCTGGTACAAGACGCTGATTCCATCGGATGATGTAGGATTAGTAGCTGGTACAAGGTACAGTGCTTTTTATCTGTCATACCTGGCACTACCTTTACCAGGAAGGTATCCTGTAAATCCTACTGTAAACTGTACCTTGTAGTAGCCATATCCGAGCGAGACTGTCTCCAAGGCAACAATGACTCACTCCAAATAATTGAGTATTGCCTAGACAGGACAGTACATACTAATTAAACATAAGTAATAGGAGTACCAAGGGTACTGTCAGTACAATACGAGTATATAGTCAGTTATGAATAGTACCTGGTACCTGTAGTTGTACATGAAGAAAATAGTAGGTATGATACCAATCGCATTGTAATGTATGTGGTCAGTACAGATGGAGGTATTTATTAACAGTCAGTAGTCGTGGTTATCCTAGAGTAGCCTATAGGTCGTACAGGTACAGGTACTGTACATAAAAATCAAATGCGGTTTTGTAGATCATCGACCAGGTAAATCATATTAACTGAGTTATTGGACCCTGTAGGACTACAGGGTCCTACAGTGGATACTGAAACACTTGCTGAAACCAAGGGCCGAAACATCAATACCTTTCCTAGAGAGGTACCGGTAGTCCTCTAGGACTACGAGTACCAGGTACTAGTACACATCTAACACAAAATCTAGGCCCAAGAATCAGAAGATTTTAGGAAAAAGTCACTCTAGAGTTTTTATTATCATCTTGAATCCATTTCTACTCTATTTTTAGTATTATAGTACTACATAGTATTGAAACTTTAAACTTAGGAAGTAGAGATTTAGTCCTAACCGAAACAGCAGCTGTGTATATCTTCCCTCCCAACTCGATGCACTTTAAAACAAAAACCTATCGCAATATTCATTATCTGCAATTATGCAAATGTCACTGATCCATACTGCTTTACGTGTGGATATGATTTAATCATCCCTATCATTTGGATTGCTTGGGTACTTGTAGCAAGATCCATCCTTATTCTGAATTATAGATTTGTCTGTCAACTGTTCATATAATTCTGGACGACGATCTTTGAAGAAGTCACTTTGGCCTTCAGGATGTGTCGGAGGATAATCGGAAGGGATACAATCTGTTACCAACATAGTTTCAACATTCTCCGCAATTACCATAGTCTGGCCTAAAGGATCTGCAACTGTACTATTACCAAGGTAAATACCGGACATGGTTTGTCCATCTGATCGAAATTGATAAAGAGCATGATTAATATATGAACAAAAGACACGGTTATGATATGCGTTCGCATTGATGATGGTACGTGATACATCAGGATATGCCCAATTGGACCAAAGTTTCTTATGATGATCATATGTCCCTACATCTGCCGCTGTAGGTATCAAAACGACTTGTGCACCCTTCAGGGCCAAGATACGACTCAATTCGGGAAATTCAGCTTCATAGCAGTTCAACATTCCAATGCGAATACCATTAACTTCCTTAACTTCATAGGCCTGAATGTTTGGACGGCGGGCAGCGCAGACGTAAAAAAATGTGAGGATTTACACGAAGGCATGCAAAAATGCACAATCATAATTGGAGTCAACATGTCATAAACTTTGCATATATAAACTGTACCTCGGTAGGTTTGTCTGCATATGGGTACTTCCAAACTGTCCTTTCATCGGATCCCCATAGCTGTGTTTTTTGATAATTCTTTAAAAGTTTTCCATGTTTATCAACAAGGACCATAGAATCAAACATCTGATCTGATCCTTCCACTTTTTCAGCATAGGGTACTACTAAAGCTATTTCATTATCAATAGCAATCTGTTTAGTGTTAGTGAAGGAAAAGGTTATGGTTAAAAGTCTCATGCATGAGTACAATGATTTGGTATTTCATGTCAGGCAAAGCAATTTTCAGTGGCAAACAGCAAATAATCATGTATCACCTGCTTGATCATTGCTACAACCTTGTCCACCTTAAATAGTTTCAGAGAGTTCGAAGAAGAACAAAGGGTGAACAAACATTTTATGAATAATCATGCAGTATTGGAATTCCCATCAATCTTACCTTAACAGAGGCCTTTGCACGATCTAAAAGCGACAGTAACAAAGCACAAACAAAGCTCTTTAAAAAGATGATTTGGGCATAATACAAATGGTGTTGTAGCTTGATTTCACTGTACCTTCAGGGCGGATATTATACCTATTCGAAAGAGAATTTCGATCGTTAGAGAAATGTTCTAAAATACGCGTTTAGCAGCTTTTTCACGAAAAGATTGTACTCATTAATTCTATACTTACCCGCAGAGGAATAACTCGGCAACAGCAAGGATCTAAAAGCAAACCAAACAAAAGTTGGCGTTGTTGGCTGAGCTACGAGTTATTTGATTGAACTAAGTTTTGTGAACAAAGAAAAACAATACAAAAGTCACGAACATCATACCTGTGCTTTTTCTTGTTTTGCTTTTGCTGCAGCTTGTTTCAAAGTCTTGAGATTGTAATCGATAGCCTATACATACATGCATCCATACAAATCATTAGAGAACTGAGTTGCTCGTTCAAGAAGAGAAAGAATACAAAATTTCTTATGAATTTTTACCTTTTGATCACCACAAAGTCCAGGTGCTTGATAGACAGCGAGACGTATCCCAACACCTTTAGCAGGTGGTTTGTCTCCACTGATCTTACGTTTTATGACGGGGAAAGTTGGGAAGCCATGTTTCTTTCCGTGAAGTGGTTTGATAGGAGGAAATGGGAGATTGTCAGTCATCTCGGGAAGCACTAATTAATATTGAAGACTTCGTCTAAAGCTGAAACTGTATTTCTTTTTTTGGCTAAAAAAATTATGAGAAAATTCAAGTGCAAAGGAAAGATGTTGCTTGTTGCCTAATGATTGTAATCTCTGGTGATGATTTAGGCTTCTCAATATTAATAATCAAGAGGAAGGAGTTCTCGTCGACTGTGTGTCTTTAATAAGACTTCAACATGACACGAGACATTTAACATAGAATGACGAGCATTCTTTTCATTTTTGTTCTGTATCTTTGAGAGCTAAGAGATACCCTCTTTTAAGGGCTGCTCACAAAATACCCCATACCTGTTAGATGGTACAGCACCCAAATCGTTGTTGCCTGATGATGGTAATCTTAGGTGGTGATTCAGGCTTCTCATTATAGAGTTCTCGTCGACTTTGTGCCTTTCATCAGACTTCAACATGACACGAGACATTTGAACATAGAATGACGAGCATTCTTATTTTTTTTCTTCTGTATCTGTGAGAGCCAAGAGCCTCCCTGTTGAAAGGGTTGCTCATAAAATATTCCATATCTGTTAGCTGGTGCAGCACCCAAATCTTTGTTCGTACTGATGATACCTACGATAATGTCGACTCAATCACGAATGGGTCATTACTCTAGACTATATATTATAATGGTATGGTATAATAGCTCTCTGCGCTGTGCATTCACAAAAATACAGTAGGACGACTATCATCAACATGATCGAGATGATGAAAATTGAACACACCGTACGATTTGTGAACGGAACAATACCAGGCAAGGGAAGATACCATACTGAAATTGTTTCCCTATTAGACTACCAGGTATTTATCACAATATCTAAATACCAGTCCGACCAGGTACTGTACCAGGTACTGTAACGTGGTACCCAGATACCTGGTACAGGTACGGATGGTGACTACCGGTAGTCCTACCAGGTAAAGGCACAAGATACAGAGATTTATGTACCTGGTAAACGTTCAAATTAGTAGGTAGGACATTCCTGGTACAAGATAGTAGTACGGTAGTTCCTAATCATCTACCTGGTACCAGGTGGTACCTGGTAGACCATTTACTGTACCTGTACTCAAGGAATAATTTCACTGGTACCGGAATGTATGTAGGTCCTGCTTGGGACTAACGAGAACACCAAATAACTGGTTATTCTGTCTGCTACGGTAACAGGTATAGAACATGTTGAGATGTCTGTCAGCAGGTACCTTGTTGGACCTACGAAACCTGTACCTAACCCACATTGTACAGGTACATGGAACTGGTACCAGGTACGCTATCTGGATACTTTCGAATTTTGTCTCTACGACAAAATTATTTTCTTCCAGAGCCCATCATTTACTGTACCTGATATCAGATACTTGGTACTCAGGGATTAATGAAACTGTCACCGGAATGTATGTACCTGGTACCCTTGTACAGGTATAATAGGTCCTAACAGATACTTTGGACTGAAAACGAGAACTCCAAAGACCGGATTAGCTGCTATCGACCATATTGATGTCTACCTTGTACAAAAGCTACCTGACGAAAATTGTACGTGGTACCTGGAACGGGTACACTACCAGGATACATTCGAATGTTTGTCTCTACAACAAAATTATTACCTCCAGACTATGGTTACCAAAATGATGACAAAAATTTGTCTCTGCGACAAAATTGATATGAACTTACCAAATGGATGTTTTTCTGGAAAACATTCTGATTGCACAAGTCGCATGTCCCACATCATGTCACAAAGTGAAAAGGGAACTTCAAGAGTCAAATACATCACAGCAAGATCTTTATTAGACGGCGTTTGCATTTTCATCTCCTAAAGGGTAGCGCCGGTTGAACTTCGTTTCTACATAAGCAACCGGTAAAAGTGAATAAAAATATTCCAAAGAAAAATAATTTCATCGGAGAGAAAAAATACTGGCACTCCTCAAAATTCGAGAAGCCGTCTCTAGAAATTCAACATGAGTTCCGGAGGATCAAGCGTAGATTTAGTATTTTGATATCGTAATTAGAGAGATTTATTCAAAGAAAACAAGGAACATGCATAAGATGAACCGAACATTGTCTCGCAAACGTCGTAGACTGAATGTAACATCTTCAAGTCGCATTCTTATCTCCAAACTCTTCTTCAGATGTAGACTGTTATGTACCGGCACGAAGTACCGCGTTAACGAAACAAGGTCTCAACTTTCACCACTCCCCTAAATTCGAGAAGCGCTTTGAAGGCAATTAAAATTCCTGTAAAAGGATATAAATCAATAGTTCGGACTAGATAGTTCTGCATAGAGCGCATAATTTTTGAAAGTACAGGAAAAAGACAATGACAGAAAAGTTGCAACCATCATCATCGCTTATTGCGAGACTCGAAAAACATGGAATAGACACAGGAAGCTTTACCAATCGAAATTATCCAAAATCACCCGATGAAATTAAGAATGAAATCATCAATTCTCTGGTGAGCAAAGTGGACGATCTCGAGGCATTGATAGGAAAGGACACTTGCACATATTATTCATCCTGTAATGTCCATTATGATCTTTCAACGGATGTAATACCTCAACAAAGTATGGCTGCACGGCATATTGCTGAACAAATTAATCTATATCATAGCTGTGATTTTGTAAGCAGAAATTAAACATACACTGCATTTGCTTTTTATAAAACATGTCTAACATTAGTGGTTATCTTTTCTCTTCCAGAATCCATATCTCAATACTTCTTCTTACGTCGTGAGTAAACATTGCTTTTATGATGAACACTTTTTTCTTTTTCTTTCTTTTTAACCAAAAACTTTATTGGTGTGCCTACTACTCATGTAGAATGTAGTCAGTGAACCCGAAGAACAAGATATCGCCTTGTTAGGAGCCCAAGTAAACCTGGCAGATGCTAGTGTTTACCCCGCTTCCATTCAAATTCACAACACGGTAGTGAATATGATTGCACGTCTTTGGAATGCGCCGAAGCCAGACAGTGGTAGTAACTATTGCGGAGCTGGAACAGTTGGTTCTACGGAGGCTTGTCTCCTTGCGGGGCTTGCACTCAAATTCAGGTAGGTGTTTGGCCAACTACTTTATTTTCGATTTTTTTAATCTTCCTCGTGTTTTGTGCTGATTCATAAGATTTTTTTAATTTACACATATTATAATATAGGTGGCGAGAGTGGTATGGGAAAAGGATTGGGAGAAGTCCAACATCGGAAGCAGTCATTGGTGTCCGCCCAAACCTTGTTATCAGTACATGCTATCAAGCAGCATGGGAAAAGTTTTTCAAATACTTTGATGTAAAACCAATATTTTTAAAACCAAACCTAATTCAGGTGAGAATGACTATATAACCGTGTGTTTCATTGACCTTATCTACAGATCCTAAACAGAACGTTTTGATGTTTATTTGAACTTTTCCTATAATTTCAGCACCATATGGTGGTAAGTCGATGAAACGCACAATAGAATGTCAATGTATGCATATATGGTGGAGGAAACAATACTTATTCTATTAATATCTGTATCGTTTTCACATGTTCAGGTAGATCCTAGTCAACTTGCAGAGCTGTGTGATGAGCGTACGATAGGTGTTGTTGCCATATTAGGTATGAGAACCTTTCAAAAATAGGATCAGATTGTAAGCAGACGAAAATAACTAACGCTCAACTTCAATCCCCCGAAACACCCTTCACTCCAACTTTTAGGGAATCACTACAATGGTAGCTATGATCCTGTTTGGGACATGGATAAGGAGATTAAAAAAATCAACCTAGAGCAGGGATTTCAAATCGGCATTCATGTAGATGGTGCCTCTGGTGGCTTTGTGGCACCCTTTCAAGAAGAAATGAAAAATAAACCCTTTGACTTTAGGTTGAAATCTGTATTATCGATGTCAGCATCTGGCCACAAATTTGGTGAATCCATTTGTGGTACTGGATGGCTCATTTTCCGGAAGAAAGAAGATTTAGCCGAACACATCGCAGTGACTGTCACTTACTTGGGAGGCATAAGTGATTCTATGACTCTGAACTTTTCAAGACCTGCTAGTGGAGTGTACGTCCAGTTCTATAAGTTGGTAAGGATAAAAACAATTTCTGCCTATTTCTCTCTTTCTGTTTGAACAAAGCTATTTCACCATCTGTTTCTTGCTTTCTTGTTTTTACGTATCCCATAGCTTCGTCTGGGCCAAGTTGGTTTCAAGTCTAAGGTTAAAAATCAAATGGCTGTTGCTGAGTTCATACGGTCACACCTCCGCGAAGCAAAGGTAAGGAGAATCGTGAGTAGTTTTCCGGATAATAAATTGCAGCAAAGAGGTCAACTAATTTTCTTCTTGTTCAATACAGGATGATGACGGCAGGCCCCGATTTCAAATCGTTGATGGAGGTAGTGCTGCCTGCCTGCCTGTTGTTGCAGCTAGATTGAACCCCTACATTAATAAGGTAGGGCTATATATATAGTACATTACCATCATAATATGGACCACAGTTTGCACATGATAAGTTGCGTTTCTTTTTAAGCCTAAATCTTTCTTTATGTTGCTTAATGTTTCTTTTGCCTACTATAGTCTTACGATGATATTGACCTTCAACATGCCTTGTCTGAGAGTCATTGGTACGTCAGTGGATATGCCCTTGGATTCGATGATCCATGCCACGAGGATGGCTCTGATAAAAAGGACGACGATGAAGCAGTAGAAGAGCGTCTGTGTGAAGATGTTCCTCCTGAAGCTACAATGTTCCGAATTGTTGTTAAGAGTAATTTAACCATGTCGCTGGCACAAAATTTACTTCAACAATTTGATGAAACACTCCCTATTCTTGACATGTTACAAGCTGGATATAAATCCATGCATGTTGCTAAGAATACTATCCATGAAATGGGAGAGATCGTACAAGAAAGCAAGCTTAAATGTGAAGACGAGCAAGATGAATATGAAGAGAATGATGAATATGCCAACATTACTGAGGAAGACATTGCTTTAGCTGCATCTGCTTGGTTAACTCAATCTCATAGTCCAAAGGAGAAATTATTAGGTTTCCGTGGATCTATGATGCAAAAGCTGGCTAGTAATAGACATCTACCCATAAACGATGCATTTGGTAAAATTAGTATGAATGCGCATTTGCAAAGAACATCAGTGGGGATGCGACATTCAAGAAGAGGTGAAAAAGAACAAATTCGGCAAAGTTCACATTTTGCTTGTTAATCAACCATAGGTACAAGTTATGATCATACTTGAATTAGGAGAGATAATCATTTGTATTGTGAATATATACAGTAAACATAAACACATAAGTGACCAAATTATTCATAGTAAACTGTATATAATATTTTTAGGATGAGTTTGATAGGGCTGATGAAACTATGAAGTGTGGCAACAGGAGGACTATCCATGATCCAAACCCTTATGTCGATATGTTCTTGTCCTCAGCTGATATTGCAGTTGCAGTTGATGCTTTAGAAAAATCTGTAATGGAGATTCAGGCAAACCTTCATCACGTGCCTTTTCAAATGCTTGGTTGTACAATTGTGGTACAGTACAGGACTTCAATATTTCAAACACGTTGGGTTTTTGTGCGTTAGGAGACTGCTGGCTGGGTGTTGAGACAATGATGATAAATATGTGAGTCGCCGGATATTGGGAAGTGTTGATTGCGCCTGTGATACCATCCATTCATCAGAAATATTACGGTCAAAAGAGTGGGGACATATTGAAGCACCATGCTAATATCCATACTACTAGCAGTTAAAAGTATTTATGAACACACAAAAAAGGCTGACCAGTTGAGCTTTTCAATTTTTCGCTTTTGAAGTATCTTTACTGCACCAAAGTGGTCTAAAATGTTAAAACGAGTCATCAACCCTTTCACTTATCAATATCTGATATTCACAGGGGTTCACTATATCTGAATCAGAAGCTGTGAATTAAGAGTTTTGCAAAATGTACAAAAACATCCCAGGAAAATGTATGATTTACTCTGGTACAGGGCTAGGAAGATTAATTTTTCGTTCTTCTTCTTCGAGCATCTTTGAGATCTCATCTTGCATGACTTGATTACTTTTTTCCATATCTTTGACAACTCCAACTAGACGAAGAATTTCCATCCGACGCCTCGTTGGGATTCTCGGTTCAAACACATCACCTATACAAACAAACGGTGGTGTATCACCTTCCAACGCCTCAATTTTTCTCTTCTTCGTAGGGTTTACAGTGGGCATTGCTATGTCCTCTTTTTGCGAGTTTGCTTTCTTCTGTTTAGCTTTCTCCCGGACAAGAAAATGGCCAATCTTGAGTGAAAGCATCCGCATATGTTGCACCGCATGGAGGGCATCTTGGAGACGGTTCAAGTTTCTTTCAGTCGGCGAAACTACTGATGATGGTGTGATGGTGGAGGTTCGCGCCAGTGTCATCATGAATCTTTTTTTCGTGTGATTAATTATGCGATGAGTGATTCTTCGTGTTTTTGTTGGTACAAGCAGATTTAGTCCTAGCTTTTATCTTCACCTTTCGTACACTTTACAAGAAGATCACCAGTAGGAACTACGTAGAACTTGAGAATTTTTGTTTCCCTTCCTGGGAAAGCAGTGAGTGAAAATAACACTGAGAAACAAGTTCTTTTCCGTACGTCACAATAAGCAAACAAAAATTCTAATACACTGTAATAGGTCGACATTTGGTTCTAGAGTCTATTTATTAGCAGGCGAATATTGTCAGTAGTATAGAGTTTGAAGACTATATCTGCAGTGGCAACTGGATATTACTTATCCTTTACGATTGATATTAGATTTATTGTATTGTCAGAGTACTGTGTTGATTACGGATGATATGTCTTATTTCCTCGATAGAACATATCTTCAACGTCATGAGCCGTCTGGAAAGTGTTTGGTCCTACAGATATAACCCGTTGCCACGAAAAACGTACCCCTCAGACCCCGATTTCCTGCCAAGATCCAAAAATGCCCAAAATAGCTCGAAATATCGCAAGCCTCCAAACTGCCAAATAACGTCAAGAAACGGAATCTACGTCACAAGACAAACAGAACGGTGGTGGTCTGAGGTCTTGACTCCGGCTGGTTGTTGAGCTACTGTATTTTGCACTCGGTTTTCAATGTCACCATGACGAACACCTCCGTTTTCTGCCACAGATGCCCATCAAACAACAACGAAACCAAGCAACAATTCACGAAAACATCAACAAATGGACGGGGAATCGAATGGTGTCATTGATGCGATTGGATAATAGATTTATTGTTGTGTTCTTGTCCACAAGTTGATTGACGTCGAAGTCGGTTTTACGAAAAAAGCAGACTTTTCCTCCTTAATCCAGATTTGGAACTTATCAACACACACTCAACAATCAATATGAATACGGGGAATCGATTGGTGTCCTTTGATGGTGCCAAGAAGAGGTTTATTGTCATGTTCTTGTGTGAAAGGAGTCGTCTTGTCGTGACAGCGCCATGGTCGCTGGTTTTTTTCGTTGTCGATTCGATCAGTCTAGTCTGTTTTCACACCGTAATCGGACGTTATATGGCGGTTATCATCTCTTTTCGCGAGCTTTCTAAAATTCGAGCTCAATTTAGTCCATCCTTCCATCCGGAAAATGCTTGATTTGCGAGCTCTCCAAAATTCGACTTCACTTTAGCCTGGCCGTCCATCCGAAAAAAGCAAAAAAGAATGCGTTTTATCTTCGTTCTGTGATGTTTTCCAACAACAATCCGAGGTTTTCAGAGTTGTTGTTTTTACATCATGTGGGAGGAGGTTTGGTGCGGTGGTCCGGTCCAAAACGGGGTTCCGATATTTCGATCTTGGCAGGACGAGGGGTACGTTTTTCGTGGCAACAGGTAAAATTTACAATTTTTCAACCGCACATAAGGGCAATATTCGATACAATAAATATTATTCGTATAATAATAGATGAGGAAATATTATGAAAGTACATTGTTTGCCATACCTAGTATACCATTTATAATATTATTTCTGTAAAACAATTCTGCCTGTACAGGTAGAGCTTAATTCCCTTGCAAATGTTTGGTAAGGAGATGAGAGTGTTTTTAAAACCTTACTATGGTCTAAAGTGATGAAACACTTATCTTTAGAATTATTACTATTCCAATAAGTCAACGCACTTACCTGGAATAAGTACTTCGCAATGTACCCTAAGGTATTTAATGGTTAACACGTGTACAGTAACAATAATTTTCTGAGTGATTTTTAAAATTTGAGAACATGATACATCAACATACAGACGAATGTTTCTGGAACCAACCGAACTTTTGAAGGCATTCAACTCTAAAATTGAGATAGAACTAGTTAGTGCAGTAGTAGATCGAGAGAAAATGTTTTCTCAGCGCCAAATCTAGTACTGTAAATGTAGTAGGAGTTCATGCATAGGAGAAAACTCCTCATAGTTGCTCTCACGGCATGCATCATCGATTTGCTTTGTCAGTTCCCAAGAAAAAACATCAGCTATTGCGACAAAAAGAATTTTAGATTTTATCATGTGCTCATGTGATGACATAATGAAAGATTTTTCTCCATTTTAATAGATGATTCTGTTACGAGAATGCACACATTTTCCCTCAATTTAGATTGAATATATCAAGGTTAGATCATTTTGCAACTTGAATACTCGAACTTGACAGTTGATTTCATTTTCTAGTTTTCAGCCAAGGAAACAGAAATATAACAACGTATTAGAGAGCAAGAGAGAAACTATTGTGCAAATAATTAATGGTGTGCTGGAGATGTGTTGGATCTTTCCTTCTGGTTTTGTTCTAACTCTCAACTCTTTCCTTCCAATCTGGTAAGCCTGTTCTTCGTTCGACCTATTATGACAAATGCTGTTCTGTACGTTTCTATTGAGAATTCGTCTGTATATTTTCTTGAAGCATTTGAAAGTAGTACACTATGTCGGATATATTTCTGTTTTAAAGACTTTAAAATGCATTCTTATTAATCTCGTAGTATTTCAGGTTGTCCACCCCTACAATCACGATTCTGTATCGACTATTTACCATAAGAAATGGTAATATCATCACTACGCACACCTCTTTTTTTTTCGACGATTCGTGAATGCATCAAGCAAATCTTTAGAATGACAAACATCTTTAAAACCACGAGTGATTAGTGGACAAAGGGCATTGCAAACGTGCGTGTCGAAGAACATTTCAACGCCTTTACGCCCCATATCGGTTCTTCCGTATACATTCCGTTTTCCTGGGTTTTGCTTGTTGTAATAGTGAATGACAGGGTCTGTGAAGCAGAACATGTTTTTCTTGTTATCATATTCACCCTGCAAATCTACCAATATCATCTTTTCACCGCTGTAGTGAAAGGTAAAATGGGAAAATGCCTGGGCAACTTCGCTTTTAGTTATAAAAATAAAATCCGTTTCATTAGTATCCTCATCATCAGTATTAATTTCAATAACATCGCAGTCTTCTGGAATTGTCGTTATTCCAGGTCTTCCCCTTTTCATCTTTTTAGGTGTATCCGGGTCACGGACGTACTTCAATATTAATAGAAGAAATCAAAACGTAAACACAATCTGAGATGAGTAAAACAAAACAATGTGATATTGAGTCACGGCGCGGTCTCGTACCACATGATGGATCCAGCTACCTTACCCCATTGTTTCCGTTCCATTTCATAAACTTTCCGTTCAGCTTACGTTCCACAAGCAAAGCAGCCTCTCCAAAGCTATCATCGTCTGTGTAATAAATACTACAATCTAAAAAAGTCACACGAGGCGTGACTGGATCTAATCTTGGAATAGAGTCTAACTTTTTGTTGAATGCCTCCGCTAGTTTCAAAGCCTTGTACTGCCGTTCGCAAAATTGTCTAACAAAGTCATCTCGTGCTCTCCATCTGTTCCATTTGTTGTTCCGTCCAAAGTCATCGGTGGAGTTTTCCTGCGCATCTTCCAATCTTTCTATAAAACGACTCGATTTGGCGACCAAGGGCTCTCCAACCACTGTACACCCATCCGATGCTATTTCAAAGAATTGAAAAGCCAAGCGTTCGCCTCCCTCGCCAAATGACACAATCTTTTTAGCGACACCCTTGGCATCTGGATGCTGTAACTTAGCCTTTTTGAACGATTTGGAGTCAGAATCGTACCTGTAAAGTTAAGGAGCAACAGACTATGAGAGACATTGTATCAATCACTATATGCGGGAAAGATTTTATCTAGCACACAAACAAAGCATTGTAACTTACTCCATTCGATGGACCTATATATAAAATTGACATCGTAAGAGGAAAGAAACGAGAAAAACAAAACACTGCCGCTTCGAATAAAACTAACCTTTTCATGCATGTAGATGTCAAACTTCTTTTTCTCGACGACTTCAGTATAGAAGGGAACAGTACTAGCTCGCTCTCGTTGGACTTGACGAACCTGTCGCTGCCTGCCTATAGCTCCATCAAAATCCAAATGCGTCATTTCTCTTTGAGTATTCGTAACGCTTGATGCCAGTGAGCTGAAAGCAGCACCCAAGCTAGAGGAATTCATACTAGGAAGTTGGAATAACCCAGTAGATCCATAATCACTGCAGGTGGACACCATGTTTCTTAAGATATCAAACTGATCTTTTCGACCACTGTTTCCCATCCCTATAGTAGCCACCGTGAATCGACGGCCGAACTGACTGGACAATTGCGAAACCGTATCAACAATGGATTTTGCTGCTTCATCAACATTACCACTGAAATCACTGGGCCTACCATCGGTAAGAATTGCCAATGACAAGGCACAAGAAGAACTATTGTTGGAAGAAAGCATTTTCCGTGCAAGCTCAAGGGCAGGAATATAGTTGCCATGACCACCAGGCTCAACGAGTTTTTTTTGTATTTGTCCACCTGTTTTCATTTGCATGCGGTACTGCCCATTGTACAAATCAAGGATACTGTTGTACAAAATCCAATCAGTAGGAACATTCTCGAAAAGGATCGAAGGTTCATCTCCCATGAGTATTATGGATACGACATCATGCGATTTTGCTTCACCAGTATCAATTCTCTGTGCTACAAAATCATCGGCGATGGCTCCCCATGTTCCCTGAAATCGGGATCTTGATCCCTTCACATCCGATTCTCTCTGATGATAATAATGAAAGAAAAGGCCAGTGAGCAAAGACAGATTAACAATGCAGCAACAACTTGAAAAAGTAAGTAAAACAGGAACATAAGGTATACCTAGGATCTCCCCAGAGAAATCATCTCACCATGGAACCAGACTTGTCTACGATCAAAACTGTATGCGAGGTCCAAGTATCCTTGGAGGATCGAATATGTTTCACTACTCTATAGTGATCTTGTTGTTGATGGAAAGAAATAGTTCTATATTTGTATTCCTTCGTGTTTTGATAACAAGTAACTCCTAACCCTTTCGATTCATCTAAAATATACGTCTTCCCTTTGTATTTGTACATGTAGGTGTTGCGGCGTGCTCCTGGTGTCCGAACACCATGTTTTAAGACAGCTTGCATCTCACGGATTCCAATGTCACGCTGGGCCCGTCTCATTGCCGCATGATTTGATTCATTATATGGAATCATTGATGTGGGCACGAGTTCAGTCATACTTGTAGAACTTCTTTGTGTGATTCTATTTCTGTTTCTAGTAGAGCCATTGTTTCCTATTGCGACGTGATCCTTATCGCCATAATTACTTCCATACCTATCACGTGGATAATTACTTCCATACCTATCACGAGGATAAAATTCCTGTCTTGCATTTATTTCAAACGACTTTTGCTGAATTGGCCATCCTCGACGGGTTGGTAATTCCGTACCAACAGTAAAGCGGCTATGGTAACCATTCTTGTAATTCTCTCTTCCTGTATTCAGTTCAACCGATTCCTCCATCACCCGTCTTCGCAGAAGCGGTGGTGGCATTCCTTGATGCATCATTGTTTTGCTATCCATGTTTAGATGTCAACGATGATAATGCACGCACAATTTTTGAGTTTTGAATTTTTGGTTTATTCTGTTCTCCTTTTGTTCTTTGCGGTGCGGCGGTAACGTCACGGACGGATGGAACCATACGCAGGATTTCAAGATTTCATTATTTTATTTTCTCTTATTTAAAATTATGATGTGTAAAAAGGCCTCTACCTTCGCGTTGTGGGGTCAACTTTTCCGGGGTTATTTCGACTCCGACTGACTGCGTTACCCTATTAATTACCCTTCCGGGTACGTAGGAATCCTATTCCTGCTGGAGTCCCTCGTATTATACATGTATTTACCTGGTACCTTTCGTACACAAGAGATTAGAGATATTATACTTCTACCGATCATAGGATGTAATCTGAAATCTGAAATCTTGAAAAATAGTTTCTCTCGAAAAACCATGAAATCTTGACTTCTCCCAGCCTCTCCGCAACTCTCAGCTCTGTTTTTTCCAGGGCTTCGAGGTTCAAATGGTCATTGTGTCCACACCAATGTACTCGTACACATTAATATTGATTCTTGATGCTTCATCCTTTGTGAATTACTTGTGAGTTTGTAAGTCAACCCCGTATCATTTCAACTCAAGAAAAGGGCACGTTCGCATGGTACATATTTTATCAACGTCAACAACAAAAACAACAACAACAACATCAACGTTATACATCACACAGAAAGAAGTGCCATTCTCTTGCAAACACAGCAGAGAAGAAGACGATGGTGGATACATCAAATGGTAATATCAAACAAGCATCGCCAGATCTGTCGGCACCACTTTCGGGAGGACCTAAAAAGTTTCAAGCTCGTCAGTATCCAACAATATTGGTATTGTCAGTCGTGGTCCTTTCGTTTTTTACGTTTGTGCATATGCTTTCACAGGGACTGAGTAGTAGCGGCAGTAGTGAGGGTGGTAATAGTAGCACCTCGGTAGGCTCTGTTCTCAAAGGGACGGCAGTATCTCCTACAACGATCCTTCTCAAAACAGAGCATGGAGATTTGCGTATTAAACTTCGTCAAGATTTAGCACCGGAATCTGTAAATTATGTTCAACAAATTGTCAAGGGAGGAAAGTGTGAACGATGTAATTTTTATCGTTCTGAAAAGGATTTACTTTTACAAGGTGTCATGGCAGATCACTCTGTGACACATAATAAAGCTTTAGGTAAATGCCCTATTCCACCGGATGAATACAAACCCGCAGTTCCATGTCCTGCTCATGACAAGAATTGTGGATGTCATGGACCTATGATGAAAAGAGGTATGGTTGGATGGGCCGGTGGCGGAGGTGGACCCGATTTCTTCATCGTAACATTCAAAAATCCAGTTGATTTTTGGGATCACTGGCATACGGTTTGGGGGGAACTCGATGAAGAAAGTATTGAGATCGTTGAACGAATACACACACTCCCAACTCATAAGGCTGGAATGATTATGCTTGATGAAAAGATTCAATTCACTCCTGAATTTGTATAGACTTTGTCTCCGCTGTGATTTTAGTATAGATAGGAATGATATATATATATGTGTATATTTTTTACGCGGTCTTGGAGTCATTCATCATTGTGAAAAATTCTTCATACGATACGATAGACAGA
>WKLE02006693.1:0-17709 GCA_014885115.2 Asterionellopsis glacialis | reverse complement strand
TTGAGGGAGTGAATATGTGAAGGCAGGACAGACTTTTGCTTCCGTTGCCTTTAAAAGCCTTTCTGATGTGGATGCAACAAGTTTTACAGAATGTAGCCTTTCTAAGTTGCTCATCCTACATGATTGATTCCATGCCAAAGCTTGAAGTTTGTTACCCATCTCAACATGTCCAAGGTAATGTAAACAACTTGCAAAACTGCTAAATACACAGGTGCATTCTTCTTTCTGCTGATGTACACAAGGTGGATCATGTGGCACCAAAAGCTTTTCAAGTCCATCAGATCCACTGTCCCTCATATCTCCTGCATGTAGTTTGCATTTTTTTCCTGTATTTGATATAAGATAGTTTTGCATCTTCTCATCAATGTTCTTCTCCACCCACTCTGTATTCAAGGCTTCCTTTGTATAACCTGCAATTCCCATAAAATAAGCTGGCACCACTTTAATAATTTTTCTATCTTTTGCTGATCTCTTTTTGTCATATATAGTTTTTCTTGAACATACCACATGCTTATGATTTGTTTACTTTCCAGAATCTTGCTTCTATATTGAGTATTTTGTACAATTCACTCTTTTTCAATTCAAGTATCTTAAGATCCAATCTTGCCTCCTTTTTGGTTACAGATGATTTCTTTGGATCATTTATTTTGTCTCTCAGCATCTTTGATTTTGTATAATATTTTGTTTTCTATTCAGCATAATTTTTGTATGGTTTCTCAACTTCCCACTTCTTCTCCTTACTTAACTTCTTCCAATCTGACAACTTGTATGCAAAACACAAATCCCCTACACTTTCCAAAAGATCATCATCATCTAAATATTCTCCAAAAGTCCTCTTGTCCTCCTCTTGTTTATCAGCATCTTCTCTATCTTTACATTCTGCTTTTACATTGAGAAATTAAGGTTTTGGCTTTTTAAAGTCTGTATAAGTCATGGTTCTTACTTTTACTCTAGCCATTGCTTCTTCAAAATGAACGGCTTGTTCAGTAATTTCTTCAACTTCCTTTTCCATTTTAGGTTTATTAGAACGTTTCTTGGTAGGAGATGATTTGTTGTTGATAATATGTTCCAAACATTTCTTAGCATTTTGCATTTTTTTCAAATCCATATCACTTACTAGTATTTCCTTTGCTTCAGTTGCAATCTTATACTTTTTCTTCACATGTTCAGGTGTTCTCCCTGCAGGTTTTGATTTACTATCATTAGTATTTTCCAAAAGAAATTTTTCCCTGTCTTCCACAATAGTTGTCATGTCAGTTAGGATCTTCAATGTTTCCTCTGAAAATGGACTTTTGACATCCTTAATTTTGTCAGAATTCTCAGCTGGTGAAGACCCATGGTCAGTTTCTTGTGATTGTTCTGTAATGACATGACATGTGCAATTGTAGGATTAATGGATGGGTCCTCAACCTTTGGTTCATCATGAGGTTGGGAAGATGAATCATCATTATCCTCATCTGTAGTGGCCAGTTTGATGGATTACATCTTTGATCTTTTCAAAATTCTTAGCTGGTGAAGACCCTTGTTCAGTTTACTGTGATTTTTCTGGAGTGACATGTGCAGTTGTAGGATTACATGATGGGTCTCCATCATTTGGATCATAATGAGGTTGGGAAGATGCATCATCATTATTCTGATCGGAAGTCCTGGAAGACACCAGTTTGATGGATTGATCTTTCTGTGGTTTTGGTGAATGTACAGAATCCTCTTTTGAGTGCTTGTGGTAGTGAATCATCAGCATCTATATCTGAAGTACTAGGTCTTAGAGCTGGATTTTTTCTTTTTGTTCATCAGGTGGAGTTAGTGTTTCAGCACTGTGTCCAACTTTAGAAAGTTCCTTACATTGATAATCTTTGTGAGTATAATCTGTTGCATTAATGTACATATCATCATTATCTGTTTCTTCTGTTTCAGATATTAAGCTTGAATATACACCCTGAATGTTCATAATTCTCCTAGCAATCTGTAAATGGTGTATGTTGAGATCATGCTCATTGATGCTTTCTTTCCACCAATCTTGGTGGCCAAGTGTGATCCTCTCCATCATTATACATTGCAGTTAACCACAAGAACGGCTGTCATGTTGAATCAGGCTTTCTCCTTTCTTGAAAATGTGCTTTATTTCTTGTACAGCAAAAGTTGTTCCAAAAAACTGCTCAAGTTCCTTTTGAGCATCAAAAGTTACATTGTTTTTACTTCTAAAGGTATCATGAATCTCATAAGACAATGATGATTTCCTATTACCTGTTTCATCATTGTGTGTCACATTATTTTCAACACAGACACCAATCCAATGGAGTTGACCACCCAGTGACAAGGGAAAGTATACTTTCTTGTAAGCTCATTTGAATGCTTCAGATATCTAAAACCTTCTTCCATGTATGTGCAGAATCAACACAAAGTTGCTCAATATTTCCATGGCTATCCCATTTTTCACGGTACTTTATATTAGCAGGTGGCTTTTTGTAGGCTTGGTTTTGCCATGAAGAATTTGTGGTTGGAGGAATAAAAAGAGCATTCCTATTTAATACAGTAATTGAATTCAGCACAGAAATGTAGGCACCAATGATTGCATCATTCAAAAAAGTTTTTTCCATAAACAAAGACCATCAAGTGCAGTTAATGTGGTTGGAAAAATTGCCTTTAGCTTTGTTGGAAGCCAGATTTGATGGTCACTGGTAGGTACCTTTTCAATAGTTTTAGGAGGATTCAGAAACTTGTAGATTTGAACAAAATTCACTGGTGGTACCTTGCAACAAACACAATGAAATTTTGTCATTTTCTTTCTCCACATGAGCCTCTATCTCTCTCACAAGAAAAGGATTGCCCAATGTATAGCTTGTAGTATCACCTATTTTGTGATTATATCCTGCTTGGAATTTTTCTTCACTGGTTCTGCCCTTGAGTTTTTTCAGCTCTTGGTTTAATCTTCTATGTGAAGTTTTTACCTCCATCTTTTGTATGAATTCCAACTCACACCCATGACAAAATGGAACACAACAAAATGGACTCCATTTCCTTCTATCAGTAAGCCACTTTGTACAGTCTGCATGGCAGGGATTGCGGCATTCAGTATGCTTCAAAATGTCTCCACCATAAAAATGAACTGTTGGTTTCTTACACAGAACACCAATAATATTTGCTGCTTCATCATAATGTGAATTTATGCTGCATGCACACTGGTTGGGGGCTACTTATTCTAGATCACACTTACTACCAACAACCATTTTTGGATGTAAGTTAGCATGCTCTGTTTTGTCATACAGCCAACTTGCACATGCTTTGTCTTCCAAGTCAAGACTTCTACAGCATTTTGGATGACAAGATTTTAAACAATAGATGCTTTGCAAATCAAGAAGGATCCCATCATCCGTCTCATGACAACTTCCACAAATTATGTGGGTCTTCAATGCTGTCCAATTCTTGAAAGTCTAGTTGGCATTGACCTTGTCCTTGACAAACTCTTCAGACAACCCATGAATGAATTTAATAGGCCACACCTTGTTGTGAAGGGTATGCACTGGCTTTTTAAGTCTCACCAAATGGATTGGATAATCTGTGGATCCAGGTGTAAGATAGTGTAGATAAACACCATCCTTATAGACAGAATTGTCGTTTAGGGTCTAGTTGGAGTAGTTTTTCAAATGTTTTTTTGGTAGAGATCTTGAGGAAGATGTGAGGCAACATTCTGATGAATGTAAGGTTTATCTTTGGATTCAGCCATATCTAATTCTTCTTAAGTAAATTCATCCTTGTACACAGTGTACAAGCCATTGTGATTGTAGAACTGCCGCACTTTACCCAATTTGTCTTCAACTTGTGCCCAAACATCTAGATAATTACTAGTCACAGCATGACCAAGAACTTTTCTATCAAAAATATTTACTTGTTTGGCAAATGCTTGACAAGTACCTAGTAAAAATACTCCAATTCCTGTATTGGAGAGTGAAAGCATCTTGCTGGTAGAAATGTCCGTTGATTTCCTTTTGATGACATCTTCTTGTTTCGTTGTAGGCAATGAGATTGTTTGCACCCTTGGGATATAAAGCCGGGGCCTGTCAAAAGAATTGACAGCAATGCAGTTCAAGGAGATGTTGTTATCAGTGGAAAAGTAAGCAAGGCGACCCAAAATACAAATGTTAGGAAAAAAACTTTTGGGTCTTGGGAAGTTCCTAGAGGTTGCCCTATGCCGGTGCGCATGGTCATCAACTCAGAGCTTACACAAGAGACAAGAGAAGACTTGTTTGTTAGTAATGTAAATTAATTATGACTAGTTTATAGAATTCTAGTTTTGTAATGTTGGATAATTTGGAGGAAAGGTTTAGTAACCAGTAAAACCTCCATTAGTTAGCCAGACTGCCACATAACAACATTCTTTGAGTGAAGCTGATGTCACAACAATCTGCCACGTCATCATCTTCTGTCCATCTCCAACAATCTGCCACACCATCATCCTCTGTCCAACTGGCCCATCTGTGCATGTATGCTTGCATTAGCACTGTCATTAAGGATACACTTCACACAGTGAGGTGTAGTGCAGAGGTGGTGATTTGTGAAGAATGATGAAGGCAGACAAGGATGTGGACTTTTCTAACCAATATATCAGGATGTATAAACATCTTGTTGAAGAAAAGATTCATTCTCTCTGCAATTACTTGAGACAGAGGAACCTTGTTGGTAGAATTTTCTAATCAACAACTGGAAAGCCTTCAATTTCATCAAAGAAATATGTACTTGAACAATGGAAACACTAAACCAATGTTTCCTCTTGTCTTTCTTGTCTTATGCATGCTCTCTTGATGCTAAACATTTAAGAAATTCCAAAGCAATGATTACTTGGGAGTTGTGGTCAAGAAGATCATTCAATGGGAATTCATAGATCCCAGCACTGTCGGATGTTGCCTTGCTCTTGTTGTTCAACAAACATTTTTTCAATGTGGATGACACAAAGAAACTTTCAAAATCTGTAATGATATTTTCTCAACAAAAGTAACAAATGAGAAAAATGGAAATGTAACAGTTATCAGGGCAAATTCAAATGCCGTAAAGATAATTATTCACTGGTCACTGAAAAAATCAAGTGATATGATACAACAATTGCCTACAAAACAAATGAATAGCATTTGCAACAGCCCATGATAAAGAGTCTTTGCTTTGAGAATAGACTCAACAGCCAAGATTCAATATATGGCAAGACACTTTTGAAAAAAAATGTTACAAAGTAACAGAAATTGATCTTGTGGACTCTGTCTTATGATTTCTGATACTACACAAATTTGACTTTAGTGATGAATGGAGAAACTCAAGAAGGAAGTTGATAATGTTGTGAATGATAAAAAAACAAACAAACAATGACATCAATGTTCTTGAGGACTTCTTGTACTTGAGATAACCCAAGTGTTATCTGTTTGGAAACTTGAATTGTATTCAGAGCAAAACAAATGAGCTTCAGAAAGGGCTTGATAAAAATAAAAAAATGGTGGACTGAAATTAAATCAGAACACCAATTGCTACCAATGGAATCTAAGAAGTAACAATCCACCAAACAATGATGATGTTCTTGCTTTCAGAAATACAAAAGAGGAATTCTATAACAAAATGAAGATATCAAAACAAAATAGAGGTAACAAATGAGTTAGTGCAAAGTCTGGAAAAATTAGTTGATGGTGTATTTTTGCTGCAGTTGAAATTCTACATAAAACTGTGTAGAAAATGTACCAAGCAGTGCCATTGAAGTGAGCAAAGAAGACAAATTGATGACAAAAAGTTGCTGCAACAGCAATCACAATTTCTCAACAGATATACAAAACAGAAAACAACATGAATACTGTTACCATTGTGATGAAATTACCTTTTGAATGAGACCCCTAACAGAGTGGTTGGTTGCAAATACAAGGTTTAATGAATAGAACTCATTCAGGCAAAGATTGCTGGTAACACTGATTTGTGTTGTATGATGTAAAATTCAAATCTTAGAAGTAGGGTTTGGTGAATAACATTGATCAAAAAAGACATTTGTTTCCATGTCAGCAAATCTATTAAAAAACTTTTTTTAATTTTTGAAAAATTACAACACATCTTTTTTATTTAATCATAATAAATATTTCTTTTTAAAAAAAAATAGGGATCAACCCTGGATCAGCTATCTCTTCATCCAGGGCACTATGATTTTGCATTATTTTTTTATATTAAAAAAAATTAATTAGATATTGCAAAAAAGTTGTATTACTTTCTCCAAATACACTAGAGAAATGTTTTTTACATTATGTGGTATACATTTCATGTAGATTTTACATGTTGCCAACATCTCATTTGAACAAGTATAGCCACACCATAAAATGAAGCATTTTTTTGCATTCCAACACAACCAAGGTGATGTTGTCTTGTTTGACACTGTCATTGGACATCATTGAAAACTGTCATATACATCATTGATTGGTTTCATTTACATGGTTGATTGTTGTCATTCTACACTTGGCATCATGGCACCACCTAATGTATACACCTATGAAAAGGTACCAAATTCAGATCAAAGCAGCAACATGAGTTTAATTTCTAGTAGTGTTTCTATTGCAGAATAGTACAATGAGCTGAAGGCCAAATTTCAGCAGGTGCAGTCAGAAAAACTAAAACTTCAGTTATTAGCCAACTTTTCAAGAGGAATGGCATAATACTTCATATCTGTAGGAACAGACAGAAAAACTTCAGTCATTAGCTAACCTTTCCAGTTCTCATAGTTTAGTTGCAGTAGATGACAATATCAAAGCACAGATCAGAAGGTACATAAAGTATACTATTTTTCATTATATTAAATTTATTAAGTCCACTGAAGAAGTTGAAGACCTAAGTAACCAGCATACATCTGGAAGAAGTGTCATTTCTCATCTGACAAATACAACACACAAAAAATGCGAATCCAAGATACCTTTGGAATGCTTACAAGCAAAATGCAAAGACTGCTCTCAATATTTGTAGATCAGATGTGCAGTATGGTATTCAGGAACAAGTTCTTTTTATGTTACAAAAAACAGATTGGGAACAAGGAAAGTTGGACAGAGAAACTTCTGTTGAGAAAGGATGGCTCAAGAATACAGGAACCATGGTATCAAAAGGTAAATGCTATATTTTTTTTTTTTGTTCATACAATGTTTTTATTTGTTTACTCTCACTCTTAGTTACTTGAACACTTCTTAGAGGGTTATTCACAAATTAAACTTTCAGATATAATGTGTTTTAGGAAGAACAAGAACAATGGCTACTATTTCTTTTATGACTGCATCTTGAGATGTGTTGTAGCCAAAATGAAATGGATACAACTTGTGTGCAAAAATTTACCTATTAGTTCTTTGATTCTGATGAAGCTTTTGCCTTGTTAGTTCTTGAAAATGGATGGGCAAAATGGAAGGAACAGTATGAAAACAAATTACAGGATCACAAAGAGAAGAAGAAGATCAAGTCTTTGTACATTAATGATGAGAGAGATGGTAATTCAAGTTTTGATGGATGGAAATCTGAAGGATTGGAAAGGTTTAACTTTCTTGTGTATAAAGTTATCAAAGATAGGGATTCACTAGAGGGCAAAGCTTTTGATAGTAGGTACAATGAAAGTTTATTGGAATCTTTGAGTGAGGCTGTTGCTAAGAAAAAGCATCCAGAAGAGTTGAACCCACTCTTAAAGCCCATAATGAGATTCAACTTTACAATCCTAATCTCAAAAGAGAGGCGCAGTTTGCATGTAGAATGGAAGCATCCTTTAAAAATATAAAGGAAGAAGATGAAGGTACAGGAGAACAAAAAAAAGTGTTAATGTAGACAAATTAGCTTCTGCCTTGTTGTATGCAGGAGCTCATGCTAGGGATGATGATTTTCATGAGACTGAGGTATAAAGTATGATGTATGCCTTGAATTAGTATATAACTTAATTTTTATTTGTGACTTAGATTTCATTTTGTGTGGTGAATTGTCCTTTTTTGTGGTCCTAATGCTACTTTGATTTTCATTGTATGCATTAAAAACAAGTGAAGGAGATGTGAAATAAGTTTGAAAGAGATCATCAACTAAATGAAGAAAACCCCTTAATTAAACTACATATGCTCTAATTTTCATTGTTGCTTTAAATAAAATTAAGTCTCTTCATGAGTTCTATTTTTTCTTTGGATTGATTTTTTGAGTGATGGATCTTCAAAAAATAAGTCACTCCAGTGCCTTTCTTTGAGTCACCCATATAATACTATTAAGGTGTGCATGCTGCACAAATTAGGGCAGATGATTATGTCACTCAAAAATTTTGGATGGGCTGGCTCTTTATAGTGCTAAAGATACTAAGGTTAAGGGTGACTGTTGACTCAAAGAGACACTTTTTTCTTGTCAGAAAAACTAACTTAAATTGTGGTGCTGAAATCTCTCAGTTTCATGTCATGACTGCACTGATATCCTTTTTTGATGATTGTAAAGAACAATTACAATTATTGACATTGGATAAGCCTATAGATCAAAGGGATTTTGCTGCAGCTGTACTTTACCAGCAAAAGGAGTTGTTGGTAGCAAGGAGAAACTCATTGTTATATCCATCAATCAATTGATTTAGATTTACTGATACTTTCTTTGCTTTCTTACTTTCATCTAGAAAGTGTTTGGGACCATTCCCTTTTTTTAGCCATATCAATGCCTCATAAATTATGCATGGTTGGTCCTCTAATTGTAATCACTCCAGCTTCACATGGTAGGGGTGGTAATATTACTATTTTTTGTTTTGTTTTTAGAAACAAAAGCACGTCCCCTGGAAAAAAGAAGAAAAATCAATATATAACTTTGCAATATGATTACATAAAACATTTTTTTTAAAAGTGCAATTTTGTTCTCCATCCTACTAGTCTCATCTATGTGTGTATTGTAACTAACACGCAATCAGCACTCCTATTAGACTGGGGGGAAACTAATGTCTGGAAAAACATAATGTGAATATCAAAAAAGGAGCTACAACGATATAATTCAGCGCAGAATGAATCAAGAGTGATTTTATATTTTGACAAAGAACCATATAGTTCCAGGCTAGAGAGAGGGCCAGAGAAATGAATGTCATCCTTCTTATTGTAAGTCACACAAGATCATTGTGATTTGGCACCAACATAATTGTACTTATGTATGTATGTATTCATGTACGTCTGTATTCATGTATCTCTGTATTCATGTACGTGTGTATGTCTCTCTTTGTGTGTGTCCAAGTCGATCATACAGTACGCGTCAAGACTTTGGAAATACGGTATTGTGTCTATAAATATGGCTTTACCCTTTTAATTAATTTATGTATAATGTTCAAACCCCGAAATGTGTGTTGTAACGCCTCTTTCGCTCCTCTTTTTCACCTGCGCCTCTTTCTATCCAAAGATGCATACCTCTATCATAGACAAGTAGATAAATGGCAACTGAATACCTCTACAGACAGTAAAATAGTCCTCTACTCTCTACTCTCTAGTAGACGTACACCCTAGACTAGAGTCTAGAGTCCACTCGTATTATATATATTTTCTTTTTTAACAAATAGATAAATGGCAACTGAATACCTCTGCAGACAGTAAAATAGTCCTCTACTCTCTACTCTGTCTAGTAGAAGTACACGCTAGACTAGAGTTTAGAGTCCACTCGTATTATATATTTTTTCTTTCTTAGCTAGGTACTGTAAAGTCATGTGGTGATGATCCTTGATGATGAGATGAACGATGCTGCTGTTGTTCATGAGACGGAGGTCGATACCCATGCTGTTGATGTTGCGAATGATACGATTGTTGTTGTTGTTGTTGTTGTTGTTGCATCGGATGGTGTTGTGGTGGTGGTGGATGAAGCTGTTGTTGTTGTTGCTGCTGCTGTTGCTGCGGAGGTGGATATGAATGAGAATAAGATGAATGTACCATTCCTCCTCCACCTCCTCCTCCTGTTACAGAAGCTGGTGAACGATGAGAAGGTTTTGACGAGTGTGGAGGAGGATATTGTTTAGGCGTGGACGAAGTAAGATGTGGTGCTACATCCTCATGGTGTTGATGTTGGTGGTGGTACTCTCCACTACTTGCATCTGCATGATGACGATGGTGAGGAGGGGCATGATGACGGGTAGTACGATGAGTACTAGTAGTAGGAATGCCTTGATCCTCGGGTTCGACATCTTCATCTTGAGAGACAAGGACAGGTGCTAATAAATCGTGTTCTTGACAATATTGAACCAAATCATGGGGTAACATTTCTTCCAAGAGAGGCATGGTCGTCTTGTCCATACCCAATCGTTTCAAAATGGTATTGTCATCATTAATTTCAAAGGGCATACTAAAATCAAACATGACATCTGTCCGATCAGGTGACATTTCACATTGAATGACAGCCGACGAATGGGTATTAACTACAATAAAGGGCAAGGGTATTTTTTCATCCGATGCCAATTCCACAGTCTTGTTGTTGTTGTTGTTGTTGGAAGACGATCCTGATTGTTGTTGTTGTTCACGTTCTGTATTATGGTGTACTAAATTACGAAAACATACTTGTTGAATCAACAATTCACGCAAGGATTCACGTTTCTTTTCGACTTGGTGTTGACGAAATTCCCCTTCCCGTTGCAACATATCTAAATCATGATGAGCATTACTGGGCAATCCTTTCCATCGTATTTCCTTTTTTTCCTTGGAAATAATATCCATGGCCATTAATACATTGAGAGCATCATAAACACGTCGACGTATATTCTTTTCATCGTACTTTCCTCGTGGTGGCGGTGTTGTAGTAGTAGTTGTAGTAGTTACACCAGAAGATGATGCTTGCGCTGCAGCAGCTGCCATGGCGGCAGCATTTCGTTCTGCCATGACTTCCTTGACTAATTCATCAGCAACTTCATTGTACGTCGTTTTCCCTTTTTCTTCAACCTTGCGACATACCTTCATACTGAAATGACGCAAACCTTTATTGGCTTTATTGGTGGCAGCAGCTGCTGTTGCAGGTGCAGCACTTGCGGTAGAAGAAGTCAACGTGGATGTTGTTGTTTCGTTCTTGATTTTAGGAGCTGACAGGGTCGTCAAAGGAGTACTCATGGTCGTCGTCGTCGTCGTCGTCGTTGTGGAAGCTTGAGATTGACTTGTTCCTTGAGATTGAGCAGCTTTCGTGGGAGTCTTGGAGGAGGGTGTGGATGCCACAGTTCGTTTCATCGTCTTGTTAGAGGACAAGGCAGCCGTAGCAGCAGAAGAAGACAATGCAGGATTAAGTGTTCCTTGGTTTGAACCCGTCGCCGTCGCAGCGACAGAATCAACAGATCGTTTCATGGATGGAGGAAGAGGAGGATGAACTTGTTCGTTCATTCTGCAGGTTATAATGATGTAGTTGTGTTCTGTAGTCGTCGTTTGTGGTTGTATCTTGGTCGGTTAAACGAAAGCAAGTAGTAGTTGCCTCGTGTCACAAGAAGAAGAATGTGTGTTGACAATAATTTAGGTAAGAATACAATAGAGCTCGCTTCTATTTTGCTATTCTTATTAATAGCAGATAGACAATTTTTTTATGTTATTATTTTTGGTGATCGCTACACTGAACTAGGATGATGTACTGTGCTGTGCAACTATGACCTTACCTGGTACCAAGGTACGACTATTCTGCTTCCGACACACAAAAACAAATTTCATACTGTACATACTCACCAAATTGTTTGGGTCGTGTGAAGGGAATCTTGTATCGACCGCCTTTTTCTCCATCCCCGCCAAAAATTTCTACATCTGTAAAATTCTACGTAATGCACAAATAACGGATGGTTCATCGATTTTATATCGGTAGACTTGTATAAAATTAAAGACTTAAGTAATTTTATTTGCATTATTTAAACTTTTATATAATATATATATTGATCACATCATGGATAGTGTTGATCCGTTGGGGAATGGATACATTTATGTAACTACCGTTGGGGGCAATAGAAACAAATCGCATTCCCACAAACTCTAACGCAAGCCAACCAACTATACGCAATGATCCAAAACTTGGACACTCAAATCTAGAGCTTGTTCTTAGCAAGCGTCAAGATATTGTTTCGAGCCACAGACATCCAACTGTGTACGAGTAATGCAGCCTTGTAGAATTTTCTCCTCACTTGTAGCTTTCTCTCCACCTCACACAACTGGAAAAGAGAAATGAACAGCTTGTAACCCAAACAAAAGAGAGAATAGTTGTGTGGTTTTGTAAACCCATGAATCATAACAATAACAAGGAGTACAACCGTACCACATAAATCGGTGTGTGAGTGTGTCGTTGTGTTTTATCGGTGTATAGAATTTCAGCAGTGGGGGGTGCGTTGAGAATTTTTAAGAAATTGTAAATAAATCATGGGGTTATTACGACGTCGTAATACGAGTGCTACTCATACTAATAATATTGATAATTATCAAAATTATCCACCACCACCTCTTCGTGGTGGTAATGGTGCTTACCATCCTTCTTCTCCATATCATCATCATCATCATCGTGTTGGAGGACCATCAACTCAACAACAACCCTTGTATTTACAAGAATACGATCATTCTGTTGGATTTTCATTACAACCGAATGATCAATTTGAATTACAAGTTCCAAGAAGCAATAAAGCAAGATCTCGAACAACAAATCATAATCATAATAATATGAATACCATTCATGAAGATGAATCCTTTGCATCAGACGATGATGATACCTATTTTGAAGATGATGAAGATGACTATCATCATGATCCATATGATACATCTTATAGTAGTACTACAAGTCGAAGTAAGAAACCATCTTGCTTGAATCGTAAGACTACTACTGCTACTACATCAATACGTACCAAAAAGAAGTCATCCACTAATACTAGTGTTGTTGATGATATATCTGAAATTACAAATTCATCCGATTTGAAACATTTGGATAATTTCTATCAAGGAAAACATAATAAAATACCTACCAAACAACTTGTTGGTGTTGGTGGTGTAGCTGCTGCTGTAGTTGGTGGTCCTCTTAAACGAGGGTTCAATCGTCAACGTACGGGTCGAACCACTGTCTTTCATCGTCGTCGTACAACTGCAGCACAACAACAACAACAACAGCAACAGTCACCAAATTATCCAAGTACAATTGGATTTATTCCACCATCACCACGTCCAGAGGGAGATGATGATTATACACAAGAACAAGAATATGAGGATCGGTATCCCAGTAATTCTCAACGACGACGACGACACCGAAAGAGTCCTACTGGGTATGATGAGGACAACAACAATGACGATCCATTGGATGATTATAATGAACGTCGTGAAGGGTATGATGAGGATGAAGATCGTCGTGGTCGTTCAAAGGGTCGCAGCAGCAAAAGTCGAGGTCGTAGTATAAACAAACAACGAAGACAAGAGGTAGATCCACAAGAAGAAGAAGAAGATAGTTGGGATCAAATGATTTGTTGTGCTGCGGATACTACAAGTACAGAAGAAGGAGGAATTGAAACCATTTTGCATGAGAATGGAGGACGTTCCTCTTTTTCCAGAAGGAAGCAACAGAGCAGCAGAAGGTACGAGGATGACCAGGAAGATAGTTTGGAAGTCCAAGATACACAAAAAATGCGTAAATCACGTCAAGCATGGCAAAAACGTGAACAACAAAAACACATTGCTTCGCAAGAAACATCAACGGGTCAAGACCAAAAAGGTCTTTTTGGGAAATGGAAAAACAATAAGGCATCACGTACAAAAGATGTAAAAAGTGTGAGTCCTCAAACGCTTGCAAATTATACCATGGCCAAAAATACTATTATTGATGATGGTACGAACAGGAAGAAGACTAGCAACATTGCCACTACCAACAACAACAAGACAAAGACCAAATCAAGAAGCAAGAGTACTGCTGCAGTATCACCTAATACTGCAAATGATCATTCATCTTCATGGGATGTATGTGGGCCTATGAATATGTTTGCGGAAGACGAATCACGCATGGAGTCTGATGAGTATGGGTACCATTCCAATAAATCTTCACGTAGGGACAATGGTGACTCTTATTATGATGATGAAACCTATGCCGGTGATGATCTTTATGATCATGAAACAGCTTCCTACCATTCTGATACACATACAACAGATGGAAGCGGAACATTTACAGGCTGGGTGGGGTCTCTTTTCGGAGATAATGATGGCAAGGAGGCTAGTCATGATCGTCGTAGTGACGGTAGACCACGACAAAACAATGATCGCACTACGATCCAACGTCCACGCCGAAGTTCTCAGCAATTGGATCCTAGAACAACAACAAGACGTGATGTCATTGCTACAGGTGCTGCTACTACTAGTGGTATCAGTATGAAAAGGAGTAAACCGAACAAGAACAAGAGCAAAGATGGTAAGATTGAAATGTTTCCACCAACGAAAACGAAAAATGCATTACAAAAGGATGATCCCATAGCGTATTTATTATTGCAACCTGATCAAAATCCGGCTCATACCAATGATACAAAAAGTATGATGCATGGGGGTAAGAGTCGGATAAGTCGTGCAAAATCGACTCAGACAGGAAAGCAAAGCAAGAATAAAAGTAAGGTTCTTCAAAAGAATCAGAGAGGGAGTCAAAGTTTACATGGTCATGTAAATCATCATGGTTCTTCGCAGCAGCGTCGTCTCCAAAAAACCAAAAGCTCACCCGACATGAATCAAGAGTGGGGTATAACATCAGGAGGTAACAAACAAAGTTCAAGCAACAAAAGTCTTGCTAGAGAAAACAGGTTTAGGAACCATCGTACACAGAAGGGTAAAGCATCCTCAAGAAATGATTACATGGTACGAGCACAATATTAAAGAATAACAAGAAAAGGAGTTACGAAAAAGAGTTAATGAAAATGAATGAAGCAAAACATTGTAAAACAAAATACTGTCAAAGGGCCAGCGCAGAGAAATAATAAACGAGTTGCAGTTAATGTAATATGCAAATATTTATGTATGTATTTCGCATTCGTTTTCAACATTGTCGTTTTATTGTTGTTCTTTGTATTTTATGACAAAGAAGGTTTTACAATAATTCTATGCAGAACAAAGCTGTACACAAGTTGTAATGAGGTGTGGTGAATTGTCTACAGCGTCGCAAGGCCAGCATGTTTTCAATCATCAGGTGCTTTTTTCTTGTTGATTGCTGTGTACAAAGAACAAGAACAAGAGCAAAGATGGTAAGATTGATATGTTTCCACCAACGAACACGAAAATGCATTACAAAAGGATGATCCCATAGTGTATTTATTATTGCAATCTGATCGAAATCCGTCTCATACCAATGATACAAAAAGTATGATGCATGGGGGTAAGAGTCGGATAAGTCGTGCAAAATCGACTCAGACAGGAAAGCAAAGTCAGAATAAAAGTAAGGTTCTTCAAAAGAATCAGAGAGGGAGTCAAAGTTTACATGGCCATGTAAATCATCATGGTTCTTCGCAGCAGCGTCGTCTCCAAAAAACCAAAAGTTCACCCGACATGAATCAAGAGTGAGGTATACACGTATCGAACAAACAGAGCACGGCATAATTAATGAAAAGAACAATGTTGCAGTTCTAAATCAAATAGGAGTCGTAGTAAGTATTTACTTTTTGATGATTTGCAGCATTGATGTCACATCGTCTTTACGATCGTGTCGTTGTCATTCCTTTTTTCGAAACAATAAATTCATCATGACATGCCTTTTGTCCTACCTCTACACGTATGCACAGAAGGATACAGTGCACGATTCAATTGTTGAGTTTTAATACACCGCTGATTGAAGAAGAAAACGAAAAAGTCAACTCTTACTTCTGACTGAAACACGGCACGAGAAATAGTTCTTAGTTCGTTTCTCCGTTTCGTGTCGTCTGATTTTCTCTCTCTCGCTTCATCCTTCAAGCCTTCTCCGCATTTGTAGGATATTGAAGAAGTGGTGCAGTATGAATATATAGGACACAACTACCCATTTATTACTCATTTATTCCATGTTGTTCAAGTGCCATGTCTGCTTTGGCAAGAACGTCTTTTACTTACAAACGAACTAGTGAACTTGTGTGTTTTCGTTTTCTTTCGACAATAAAGATATCAAATCCCTTGCATTTTTCATTGGCATGTAATGAATTCCATTAATCAATGTTTCCTTCGTATTGCAGAATTCTTCTTGGATGTTGTTTTTGTTGCTGTTCTTGTCGTGGTAGGTGGATGATAAATTGTTCAACATGGTGAATTGATCTTGTGCCCAAATCAATGATGATGTTGGTCCCATTGGTTGACGTTCAAACCAATCTATATGTTTTTGAAATAACGAATCATTTTGTATGATGGAAAGTGCAGACGGATCATCGTCATATGTTAGTAATTGTGACCAAAATAATAAACCTTTGGTTGATTTAGGGAATGCCAATCCAGCAATGTAAACAACATCATGATTGTTTTTTTCGTTGCTACTTCTACTAGTACGGGGATAGGACATGAATATATCTGGAGCATACTCAGTAAATAATGGTTGTGTAATAATACCAGATGCACCTGCTTTTATCTTTTCCATTACTTGATGTGTACTATTTGCATCATTTGGATTGGCAACACCCCACAATTCAATCGATGTAGATGTAGATGATAAAACTTGCTTTGCTATTTCAATAGCTTTCACAGAAGATAATCTTGTTGTTGCTTTTCGTAGATTTTTATGATTGCCACCCACAATTAAATATTTGTCTACCATACCGAAATTATCAACATGACAATCATCATCATTATTTCTAGTAGTACCACCAACACCACTTGTAGTGATACTTTCATCACCACGATTGAGACATTCTTGTTGTTGTTGTGATACCAAGTATTGCATCAATGATTCTTCTGTATGTTGACATGCAGCTATCGTTTGTATACGTTGTTGTTTCTTGGAAACAGTGTTGTAAAATTGTTGTTTGTCCAACATAGTGAAATGATCTAAATCTGGTAAAATGAAATGACAAGCATGGTGGTTTCCTTGCTGCGCAATTTGTTGTATTTGATTAAATAGTTGACCTACATTTGAACTCCATTCAATTGTTTGATGAAAATTCGGCCGTTTCCTCTTGTTATTCTTGTTCAAAGAAGAAGAATGAAAGGAATTGTGAAGACTGTTTAACCACACGCTACGACTCGTATAATAATCTTTGTGAAAGCACCATGGCATTATAACGTTTAGTTGTTGTCGTTGATGTCGTTGTTGTTTCGTGAGAAACACTGCGGTTGCTCTTGCTCTTGCTCTTGCTTTTCTTGGCAATGCACAATAATGGAGAATTGATAACATGGTCGCCATTGTCGTCCTCTTTCTCCTCATTGTTGATTGTCTTTTTGTAATTTTGTTTACTATTTAAATTAGTGTACTTTATGCTTACGTCATCATTTTAGAAACAGAAATTCTCTGGGACATGCCGCATTTTGTCGACAATTAGGAAATTAGGGGATTATGGCCAGACGTCAGAACATTTTTTTTTATTGGTACTGCAAAAACATCGGATTAAGGGGGTAGAACGTTTATTCATCGAGTTTTTCACTCCTCGGCGAAAACACCCCCTTCGGAAGAGATTTTCCGTGCTTTCATCTAGAATTTTTTATTTTTTTATTTTTCTCGTTTTCGACCCCAACACACTGAGAAGGTTTATTCTCAAGGGAGTAGAGACAAGGGGTAGGTGTCTACAGGATGGATGTAGGGGGGTCCTTGTCTGAACAA
>WKLE02006692.1:0-49178 GCA_014885115.2 Asterionellopsis glacialis | reverse complement strand
ACTATCCATCGGCCAACTCTGTGACGCCGGATGTAACGCCACATTCACCAACCACGACGTACACGTCACCCTTAATGGCGACACCATTTTAACTGGATACCGCGACCCAGCCACCCGCCTGTGGCGAATTCCAATCCAGGACACAAACACCCGCCATACAGGAGCCCTTCCACCCCCTACAACACACGCCCTGCACAATGTATACGAGCACACCCGTCTCAGTGCTGCCATACAGTACATGCACGCAGCAGCCGGTAGCCCCGTAACATCCACATGGATGAAAGCCATACAAAATGGCCATTACGCATCCTGGCCCAACCTCACATGCGAAGCTGTCAAGCACCATCTTCCCAAATCCGTCGCAACCATCAAAGGTCACCAAGACCAACAACGCCAACACATCCGATCTACCCAACCCAAACCGACCAGCACGCCCAACGACACTGATGACTTTACACCGACCACGCCCATCGACGAACGTACACATCATGTGTTTGCCACCACCTATGACCTCCGCCACGAAATAGCTACGGACCTCACTGGCCGCTTCCCTATCCATTCTTCGGACGGTTTCAAATACCTCTTCGTATTGTACGACTTTGACTCTAACGCCATCATCGTACGCCCCATGCGCAATCGCACTGCACAAGAGCATGTACGGGTATACAATGATGCCCACCAATACCTCTGCACCAGAGGCTGCACACCCAAATTGCAAAAGTTAGATAACGAAGCTTCGACAGCCCTCAAAACTCAAATACGGGACCATGGCATTGACTTCCAACTGGCTCCGCCACATATTCATCGCCGCAATGCCGCCGAACGGGCTATCCGAACATTCAAAAATCATTTCATTGCCATCCTCTGCTCCACAGATAAACAGTTTCCCATGCGACTTTGGCCAGAATTATTACCACATGCCCAAATGACCCTCAACATGTTACGTGCCACCCGCATCAACCCCAAGATCTCAGCGTATGATTACCTCAACGGTCCCTTCGATTACAACCGCACGCCCCTCGCACCCCCAGGGACTCAGGTCATTGTTCACGAAAAAGCACACCAACGCGGTTCTTGGGCACCCCACGGGGTCGACGGGTGGTATCTCGGACCCGCCATGGAACACTATAGATGCCACACCGTCCACATTAACAAATTCAACAGCACCCGCGTCGCGGACACCGTCGAATTTTTCCCACAACATGTTCCCATGCCACATACGTCGTCCACGGATGCAGCCATTCACGCCGCTAAACAACTCATCGAGGCGCTCCAACACACACACGTTGCAGGACCCCTTACCAAAGATACGAACACACGCATGGAGGCATTAACACAGTTAGCCACAATATTTGCCAACACTTATCGCAAACATACCACTAGCTTACCTCCGAGGGTGCGCAAAACCCCGGGGGCCACACCCCGTAACATGCCAACCGTACCCACCACAGCAGCAAGCACAAACCCGGTCTCAGCACCGCCCCTTCCCGTGCAATATGCCAATCACGTAGCCACCATTAAACCGAACGCCCATCCCATACCGGTCAACATGGACACACAACCAACTATGTTTATCCCTGAACACTTCATGCCTGAAATCTGCAACGCAGTTATAGACGAAACTACAGGCAAAACATTAGAGTACAGAGACTTAATCAAAATACCTGAAAAGAAACCTACCTGGGAACGCTCTTTTGCAAATGAGTTAGGCCGCCTTGCCCAAGGCATTCGTGACCAAGTCGGCACCGACACCTGTTTCTTTATTCACAAACATGAAGTGCCCGCTGACCGTGTGGTAACTTACGGTCGTATTGTTACCGACATACGACCGCAAAAGGCTGAACCAGAGCGCACCCGCTTGACCGTCGGTGGTAATCTAATCGACTACCCCGGCAACACAAGTGCAAAAACTGCAGACCTCACAACCGCCAAATTACTCATCAACAGCACAATATCCAATCGCCGTGCCCGCTTTATGGGCATTGACATCAAAAATTTCTATTTGGGCACCCCAATGAAGCGATATGAATATATGCGCCTACACATCTCACTTATCCCTGAAGAAATCATTCAACATTACAACTTAAAAGACAAGGTCAACAACGGCTACGTCTACATCGAAATAAGACGTGGCATGTATGGCTTACCTCAAGCGGGCATCATCGCCCAAGAATTATTAATTGCAAACTTAGCCAAGCATGGCTACACCCCAGTACGCCACACCCACGGCCTCTGGCGACACGAAACACGCAACATCAAATTCTGCCTAGTGGTCGATGATTTTGGCGTCAAATATACAAACCGAGCTGACGCCCAACACCTTATTGACAGTATTTCCACGTATTATCAATGCACCGTGGACTGGGACGGCATACTCTACTGCGGGGTTACCTTAGAATGGCATTACAAACATGGCATCGTCTACTTATCCATTCCTGGATACGTACGCAATGCACTGCACAAATTCCAGCACCCCACCACACAGCGACCATTCCATGCACCATCCCATTACACAGCCCCAACGTATTCTACGCAACCCCAACTCAGCACCATCGATACAACGGATCCACTCGACCCTACGCAGAAACTCACATTACAACAAGTTGTCGGCACCTTCTTGTTTTACGCCCGCGCCGTCGACCCGACCATGCTCCATGAGCTAAACCGCCTCGGATCGTCCCAATCCAAGGGTACCCAAGCCACAGCTGAAGAAATGGTACATTTCCTCAATTACTGTGCCACACATCCGGACGCCCAATTATGTTTTCACGCCAGCGACATGATCCTACACGTCCACAGCGACGCGTCGTATCTCACCGAAGCAGACGCCCGCAGTCGTGCAGGTGGCCATTTCTTCCTCAATGGCCACCCCTCCAAACACCCAGCCACCCTAAATGGCCCAATCCTCGCCATCGCCAAGATCTTACGCCACGTTATGTCATCCGCCGCGGAGTCCGAAATGGGGGCACTCTTCCTTAACTGCAAGGAAGCTGTGCCCATCCGCATCGCGCTCATCGAAATGGGGCACCCGCAACCGGCGACCCCTGTACAAGTCGACAATTCAACTGCGTGCGGCATCGCGAACCGCACAGTCAAACAAGTCAGATCCAAAGCAATGGACATGCGATTTTATTGGGTACAAGATCGCATTGACCAACAACAATTCCATGTTTTCTGGGCTCCCGGCCGCAGCAACATCGCGGATTATTACACGAAGCACCACCCAATTTACCACCACCGCGAGATGCGCAAGGTAATTTTGAACACACCACAAGATACGAAATCACAAAAAGAACAATTGATGACACACGAATTGACACCAACTATTCCTACACGCACGAACAAAACCGAACTTCCCGCACTTCCATCTCTCCTGCGAGGGTGTGCTGATTCCCGGCCTAACCCCTATCTGGGAACCCGGAAACACGCCGGCCAGCCATGGACTGACGTCAGCATCCCTGACCGTTATCAGAAGAGCAACTGGAAGTATAACGGCCAAAACGGTTCTCGGATTCAAACCCCAGCAGAATAATGTCAAACATTCCTCATAAATTAATTACGTCATGTTTAACACCACTTCCTGTGTTTTCCTCTTCATCAACAAGGTACCTGGTAGGTAGCAGGTAACAGGTACCGCTAACTGGTAGGACTACCAGTATTGGTAGTACGTACATTTAACATGGTACTTGGTAATGTAGGTCCTACTTAGCTGTACCTGGTATTGCATGATTGCGCATGACTCATGAATGATGGGATCCCCTTGGAATATGTACGAAATTTACTTGATCCTCAGAGGGTCCCTTGCTGCCATTCTGCAATTGCAAATTTGCGATATTTTTAGCTCTCGTACATTGACAGAACATACGTGTAAACGCGTCAAATTGGCCCTTGATGCTTGAATAGAGTTCGCCAGTTCCCAAACTAACCAAAAAAATAGACGTAGAGGTTGGTACTGAAGCAACGTATGTAGAAAGAAACTACAATTGCAACCAAGTGAAAATGAAAAGTGTCAAATATTTGAAATGAAGGTCGCCACAAAATTGAGAAATCGGAGTACGACTACAAGACTTTTTTCCATCCTTGCTTCTTTCATTTTTTCCAATAGGACTGACCTGTGCATTTTCATTGTTCAAAGAGTAAATTATTCCATATACTTACCCATCTTTAAACAATATGGTAGCTGTTGTTTCATCAAAAACTTCCAGCAAAAGTGAGGGTGAGTTTTTTTGTGTTCCTTGTCTGTATACTTTCGTCATATTTTGTTGAAGATTCTTCTTCCCCAAAAAATGCGAACCAAAAAAATGATATCTGTTTAACAATAAGCGATCTCGATTCATGATCACTTACAATAGAACGTCGATTATGCATTCTCTTATATCTACAGACAAAATTCCAGCCTCTAAACATCAACACAGCGTCAAGTCTACTGTGAACGTTCCAGTTTCACCAACTCATTCCCTCGAAGATGAAGTCATTGCTCTTCGTGCCAAAAATAAAATTCTTACTGATGCGTTGCAGGCTTTGAAGAATGCTGCGCAAGACCATTCCAAAATGAGGCATGAACTTGTATGGTACGCAAGAAATCGTTGCCGCTTCCCCAACCATGAGGCGTCGAAGTTCCTAGACAAATCAGAAGAACATCGTGATGAGATCGAAAAACTTCGTAGTGATGATGGTGATTTTTATCATGGATTCAATTCAGGTGTTCTTGCCGCTGCACGAATGTTCGAAGCTCATGCTGACATTGTGCATGTGAATGACTTGGATTGTCATCATGAAATGCATGCCAAGGCGACGGAACATTCAAAACATGTCATGCAAAAACAAAGTTCCTTCCCTGATGTGAACGTTGATGACGCACCAACGATCTAAAAAGACGTCACCTCCTATTTTTGGGTACAACTCTTTTTACATGGGAGCATTTCATTCTTTCCATTTGATGATCCTTACAAACAATATACGATAATTTTATAGAATACACAAAAGCTGTCATCGACGGAAGTAGTAAATGGAAGAGAGAGGCAAGATTTTCTTTTCCCGCCCTCGACAAGAAAAAATATTTTAATCGTGTTTGGAATTTTTTTCTTTGCAAACTTGATCGATCTGCCTGGTGCACTTTCTTTGGCTGAATTACCTCGATGCATGTTTCGTCTGATACAACGCATTCAGTAAGAATCGGCGAATCGCAACTGACAGACGACATTGTTAACTTCGCATTAGTAGCCTGCCAATCAGCCTACGCAAATTCTTTCCGAAGGCGCGGTAACAAACTTATAATGATATGCAACGAATGGCTGTCATTTGATGCAGAAATAAAACCTTCTACGTTGTTACATCGAATTCATTAATGCCATTTTTTCGATAATTTGGTACATGCGTCGTCATCACCACTTTGAAACGCATCACAATATGAATGAATAAAGAAATATTCTATTTTCAAAGAGATGGGATTTCGTGGGTTATAGCTGCAGCAACCGCAGTATTAACACATATGCTTTCTTCAGAGACATTCTACCCATACAGGTAAAGCTCTGAACCCAAGCTACTAATCTTACCTTCGTAAGTATAATTCTCAGTTCCGAATCAAAATACCATATTGAGACAAAGAATTAAAAATAAAATTCCTTCAAGAGAAATGAAGTGTGCCTCTCTTCTTGGACCAGCAGTCTGCGAAGACACATGTTATCAAAATTCTTTGCAAAAGATTACTAGCCAGAAAATAAATTATTTCTAATTTAAAATCAATTTTTGAGACTAATCGTAATACAGCGTGAAAGTTGCCCAGGCATTCGAATGTCAAAATGCGATGCGTCCCTTTCTCGATATCGTCAGAGCATGATAAAAAGCACTTCCCAAAGGATACACTAAATGTTGAAAATAATTATTTTGTTTTTAAAAAGTAAAATTATGATGAATTTTCTTGCGCAAGCATCTCAGCTGCAAACTCACATCCAACTGGAATGGCACCCTTCTGACGCAGTGTTGAAACAACGTCTGCCATGGCAACACTCTCTTCTGTCCTTGCCTTTAAATCCTTAATGATGCATTTGTTCTCCTTAACTTCGTCCTCGCCAATAATTGCCATGAAAGGAATGCCTCTCTCAAGAGCGTCTTTAAGCTCAAATTTGAGTTTGGGGTTCTCCTGTTGACTGAACTCAGCACTGATTTTAGAATCCCACAAGAGTTTTGCAACCTTCATTCTTTGTGTCATCATACCCTCACCAACAGAGCATACCAATACATCTACATTAGGCTGCTTAATCGATCCACCCTGTTCTTCACGGAGTCTGTAAAATAGTGTAAAATAGTGGCGAAAGAATTTAAGAAAGTATATATTATATTTGAGAAGAAGTATTGCGTCACTTTATCACGGAATATAATGATTTGAATGTGTACTTACTTGGCCTCCATAAGCGTGAAGACACGCTCAATTCCAACACTCACTCCGACACACGGTGTCTGTTTACCAGCTTCTTGGAACATAGATACAAGATTGTCGTATCGTCCACCACCACCAATACTTCCAACCTGGGTGTTACCACTCATGCAAACAGCTTCGTAGATGATACCAGTGTAATAATCCAAACCGCGTGCAAGACTCAAGTCGAATGAAATGAACTTGAGCTTGTCCATGGACTCGAGATATTCAAAACAAATCCTCAAATCTTCCATTGCCTTGAGGGCACCTGCGTGTTTTCCAAACTTTTTACCATCCATGAGCTCATTGTACAATGCCCATGGTTCTCCCTTGTACACCACAAACTTTCCAATCTTATCGGCAACTTCAGGTGCAAGTCCCTTATCGTCCACCATTTCTTTCTTCACATCTTCCCATTCTTCCTTATCAAGTTTGTCAACCGCGGAACAAATTGTTCTGAATTTGTCCGCAGGTACACCGCAAATGTCAAGGATGGCATCCAACAAACATCTGTGATTTACCTTTATACCAAAGTCACCAATGGGAAGTGAATCGAGAATTTCGCAAGCCACACACAAACACTCCGAGTCGGGAACCATACGTGCGTAATCACCGGCAATATCAAAATCACACTGGTAAAACTCACGGTACCGTCCCTTACTCAATTGAGGTTGATCTCTTCGGTACACCTTACCAATGTGGAATCGTTTGATGTTACCGACTGGATTGAGTGAGAGGAATCGAGCAAAGGGAACCGTCAAATCGTATCGGAGTGCCAAAAGTTCACCACCTTGATCCGCTAAATCATAAATAAGCTTTGAATCTTCACCGTATTTGCCAGTCAAGGTTTCCTTTAATTCAAAGACGGGTGTATCAATTTCAACAGCACCATGCGATTGAAATACACGACGGATAATGTTGAACGCTTGTTGTCGGATCATCATTTGTTCTGGTAAGTAATCACGAGTTCCCTTTGGAATTTTAGGTTTACGTTGCATACCACCACTCAACAACTTTGCGACGATATCATCCAATTGCTCGATACTGTCGGGAGTCAATTCATAATTGGCACTCGTCAAAACATCGCAAATGGATTGTGTACCAGCACCAAAGATACTTACACCCTTATTGGCCTTAGCCTTGGCCTTTTTGGCAGCTTTGGCTTCTTTTTCAGCTCGCTTTTTCAAAATCTTTTTCTTTTGAGCTTCCGTCATCCCAGCAAATTCATCTTCACCGTCGCCACCAGCTGCTGTATTGGCATTACGAGGTGCACTTGCGGCTGCTCGTGCAGCCTTGGCGGCTTCTTGTTCCCGAGCTTCCTCTTCTGCTTTTGCAATTTCAGATTTGCAAAAGTCACATCCAATTTGAGCCTCCGTTTGAAGCGATTGACCCAATTGCTCGACAGCAGCCTGCAAGGTAAATGCACAAGTTGATTTCGCTTCCACCGAACTACTAGTACTACTTGTTGTCGTTGGTTCCGTTCTTGCCCTGGATCCATCATGAAGTGTTGCAACAGCCTCCAAGGCCTGTTTCAAAGCAAGGGTGGCTACAGTGACATCTAATTCATCGGAAGCATTCGATTCAAAACAATTAATTTCTAATTCAAGTGTTTTGCTAGTAGCCTTGAGAGATTCTTGGGCAGGGCCGTGCTGTTGAGGGATGGCAGTCACACTGTCGTTGGACCCTTCTTGACCTTTGGCAGAGGTAGCAAATTTACTTCCCTGCAACATGGCACGCAAGGCAGCAGCTGTTGTGATGAGTCCTCGGTGAGGACGATTGATATCATACTTGACTTCAGCAAAGGCATGGATATTCACGTTGGTACGTTCACAGGAAAGTGCAGCGACAGGAGTAGCAGCTGTGCAGAGAGAATTGGCACGGACGGTTGCTAGACCCCCTACAGCTAAATCAATGGTACGAGAGATTGTAGAGGTCGAAAGAGCAGCTTTCAATGTTTCTTCATCAGTCGCAGAAGAAATCAGTTTTGCAAGAGATGCAACGAATGCAGATGGCTCAGTTGGGAGACTCAATTTTTTCTCTCCCTTATTGGCCTTAAAGACATTTACAATGTCTACCAAGGCCGTGACAATCTTTTCCGTTTCAGCACCTGTCGCAAGAATACGACCCTGAGATAAATTTAATGCAAGAATAGTCAAGGTAGCAACAGTGGCAGCGGATGACAATGAATCACTTCCGTCCTCGACGGATAAGGATGCCAAGGCAGCAGTTGCCTCATCTATTCCCTTGGCAGCGATTTCATCCGCGTTTTCAGGACAGACCGATCCTTCAGGAAAGTTTAATTCTAAAACTCCATCACCGTTGGCAACACATTCTAACTCCTCCAATGTGACACGACGCCCCTTTCCAATCAAAACAGATCGCGTCATCTTGTTTATTAGTCTATAATTCCTAGTGCGTGTACGTCTCGAAAGACTATGACCAGAAGATGGACGATATGCACCCTTTATTTTTTTCCTCCCAGTCGTTGTTGGGAGTTTCTCTTGGTTGCAGAGAACCGTGAATCTGCAGATCTTGGATCTGTACGGTATGTTATCGGTAGGTGGCGAACGGGGCGGCGTGAAAGCTTGAACCAAAAACCGCAGGAGGGGATTTGTGGCTCTGGCCCTCGTTCATTCTCAGTATTCAAAAAGCGTACAAATGTACGTAAGGCCTACACGTCATGCAGAGCCGGGAAAAAAATTACAGTACTGCAGTCTGATTTCGTGCTCTCTCCTCAGCAATATCTTCTTGACGCCATCATCTTAGAAAGAGAGAATCTGGTTGAGGATATAAGCTCATATATAAAAAATAACACGATTCGAATCTCCACCCGAGAGAATAAGATAGAGAAAATACAGTGATGTCCCACGCTTTCTTGGGTTTCGCGTGATGGAAAAAACGAGAACTCCTAGAGACTATCGCAAACAAACAAAGGGGGAAAAATAGCAACCAACCAAACAAACAAAGCAGCAAACAAAAAAGGACAAAAAATCACGACCATGATTCCATTCAATTTAGGCAATGGCGTATCAGGTGTGGTACATGAAGCCATTCCATTTGATGATATTGAGAACCAACAACAAGAACAACAACAGCAGCATCAGTCAGGCGACGAAAAGGAACATCGTAATATTCATTATCGATCACATCAACATCCACGTCTACAACAACATGCCCCAACAGTTGTCATTCATGTCACATCTCCATTTGAAAGATTTCTAATTACGTTTTTAGTTGCAGGTGTACTTTTTCTATTATTTTTAAATTATATCATGTACGTCAATCTTCAACCTCATCAAGCTAGTGCAAATTTAACTTCCACATTTCATCATGATCATGGTGAAAATGCCGTAAAGAAGGAACCTCCAATGTGGCTTGCAGGTCTTCACGACCAAAAGAATCAACAGGCTCGCTCTGCTCAGGATTTGCTTGGTTTAGATGGTGTTCTTTAGATAGAATCGGTTTACGATCTGCAGGGAGTGAGAAAAGAAGGCATGACAAACAAAAACATAGGATAGTGTTAAACTAATTAAATCATGCAGAAATGAACATGATGGCAAATACGCTTTGTCGCATCAAAAGAAACGGAAACAAGCAATCTACCAATTTTCTAACTCCTTGAGCAATTAAAAAGATAAACAGTAAAACTCTCTTCTAAAATTATGTGCATGGAGTTGTATAATATAATACTTAGAGTTGTTTTTGTTTTGTCTCGAGGAACAATCCCATTTATAGCTGGTAGGTTGCAATGGAATCGTGCGTGTAGACTGCACAGTGCGTCAATGATGTGAACAATTTTTCCATAAAATGTTGAAGAATAGATGTATATATATGGTTACGTTGGGGATTTTGGATAAAGAATACAAGAAGTTCAATCCACACACTTTTCTTCCCCAAAGCATGTGGATTTAGTCCACATATGCTAGTTGGCGCAGTGGCGATTCAACTTCTCCATGTCTCTATTAATGGTTGACTTAATTTGATAAGTCATCTTTGCGAGCTCTAACTTTTTAGTTGCGCTTTTTTCCATTGCAAGAGTGGCAAAGCCTCTAATATTTTACATTTGGCAGCAACTACTCGCTTTTCCCTCGATCTTTCCACGCAGAATTAAGAGGGTGGCAACAACGAAAACGAATACCTTTTCTTAGCGAAGTTTGCTCCGTTTGTCTAGGCTGTCCATCGAATTTAATAATGGTGGGTGAATCAGAGCGACTTTGTTGATCTTGCGGGCAATGTCTTGAATTAGTCTGCCCGTTAGACTGGGTAGAGCATCATTCGACCAGAGTCCATATAGGCTAATACGGCTTGACATCAGAAGGGCTAAATATCGATATCTATAATGTAAGAAAACACTTGTCTTGTTGGTCACTTGTTCTTCTTCTTGGCGCATGTTCCCGAGACATGATGATCTAATTGATTCCGTAATATAAAAGCTTCCACAATTTCAATGCTTCATCTTCAAGTCTCCGGTGGGTTTTCGAGCCTACTTTGTGAGCGTTGATTACGTCCTTCACGTTTTCTTGAACTTTCAACATGGCTTTCTTATTCTTCTTGCATATAAAACGCAAACTTTTGCACGTGACACAGGCATTGTGAGGTTTCTTTTCTGCTCTCGCAGTTTCATTCAGCAGTACAATTAGAATATCTAAATCTCCATTAGATTCAGCATATTGCATGAATTTGATGATGGCATCAGGATCTTCATTGCTCATCACCTCGAGAGCGTTAGCAAGGGTGGACAGAGCCAGGTTGTACATGACGCTAACGGTGTCCTTCAAGTGTGGTGGATATTCGCTTGTATCACCGTCAGCTTCAAAAAAGTCCTCGTCGTCACTGTCTGGCTCCATGTCCATGCCTCCCTTTCCGAAATTGTCGTCGCCTAAGGATTTGTTGTAAATAATATGTAGAATCATCTCACGTATTTCCTTATAACCCTCACCTAGCAACACAGCCTTGCTTGCCATAATAGTAGTGGAAAGAGCGGTTCGCCTTGGGTTGGTCAAGAGATAGAAGCTCTCAAGTCCAAGTAGCCTGGCGTCAATTCGTTCTTTCTTGAGAAGTTCGTATCCAATCTCAATTGCAACGACCGATTCTTCCTTTAGTTTGTTGCTATTTTTGGCAACTTCTCCGTAAAGCATAAGTTCAGCATTTTTCATACTAGCCATGTCGATGTCTTGGCTTGCTCTTACAAATTCGCTTGCACTATCGAGTGTGAACTTGTTGGTTGCGGCATCTAGCATATGATTGGCGTACTTGTGGAATGTGACAGAGCATCCTCTGCGACGTTGAATTTCGACAATGACTTGTTTTTCTGCCTTATCCTTCCAAAATGAAAGGTACATTTCCACGTTCTCGGGGGTGAGTATGGCGACAGCAACAGGGTCGTTAAAGTACACAGCGTGGACACTCATCTCTTTGAAGCATCCCGCGATATCTGTTAACATCGTTCCTTCGGTAAAATCTTCCATGGGTAAATATACATTGGTCGCTTCCATGGGGTAGAACGTGGGTACTTTCTCGAGATTTTCTTTATTCTTGTTCTGCCACTGTTTGGGCAACTGTAACTTTAGCTCTTCCGGGCTAAGGTCTTCCATTGGAACTGGCTCTTCTGGGGGGGGGACATGAGTACGAAGGCCTCCGCTTGATGGTGGCTCCACCATTCGAAATGCAGGTGTCCAATCCGTTGGCAGGGCCACATCCATGGTAGCTGAACGCCATTCTGATCCATCATGAACTCCTTCGTCACAGGGACTATGAACAAGTTCATTGATATCCAAATCGGGTGCAAACTTACTTTCTTCTTCAATACAGCTCAAAAAAAGCTCGTCTGGCTGCTCAGGAGCTTCTCTGTTTTCATTCATCCGTACAGTTTTAAAAAATTGAAAAATGAAAGAGCAACATTGTGAGTTTTCTTGTCAATTAAAGAAAGTTTATTCAGGCTTCAAACATGCATTGGCTGGTTGCAGCTTCACCACCGGTTTGATCAGTCATGGAAGCAGTTTCATGGAAGAATCATAAATCGGGGGGGTGCGGGGCTGTCTCCAACATATCCACGATACATCGATGCGGAATGGAGCCGTATGATTGGCTAGCTGAGAAATATGATGACGTGTACAACAATTATTGGAATTATCCGTTTTCTTTCCATGTACCGGTAGATTCACGTACGGACATACAGATAATAAGTAGGAGTGAACACCAGCTTGGAGAATTCTCTTCGCAACTCTCAACACTCAAGACCCCAAGAAAACCCGAAATCAGACGTGATCATGATTCCCTGCATTCATCAGTATCAGGCGAACGTAAAATTCTACAAGTTTTGATTGACACAAGTACAGCTAGCACTGACCTCGTTGCTGCGCCATCGTGGGTGTCTTCGTGATCAACATGACCTATGTCTTCATATGACGGCAACTCAGAGTAGCCCTCCTCGTTGTCGCTGATCTCTTCTTCGTGGTTTAATTTGGAATCTTCGTTCATTATGTTGTGTTGAATTCTTCGTGGTAACGGCCTAAGCTTGGCATGCAGTGCTTTCCGGCTCGTTGATTGTTTGCTCAGTTTTATCTTTTTATGGGAGCACTGAGATTTTGCCGGTTTTCCCAAACATGCTTGTGCTTTTCTAGCGTAGACTGCGTACAAGCTCTAGTCACGATGCATGACTGAGAAAAGAACTTTTCTAGGTAGTTATTAGCACTACCTGGTACCAGGTATATTGTACCGGGTAAGTTGCTACCAGGTACAGTACCTGGTACCGTACGTGGTACAGGTACCTGTACCAACTACTAGGTCCTACCTGTAGGGTCCTTACTGCTTAATACCATGTACCAGGTAGTCATACTTCCTGAGATGTCCTACCTGGTACATATTGGTCCCACCTACCTGTACCTCGTATTACAATGGACTACAGTACCTGCTGTACATGGTAGAAAGTAATTGGTACCTGGTACCTGTGGACTTAGGTCCTACTTTCTAGGGGATACCAATTTAGATACTTGTAGGAGCGACAACCGGTCCGTCTCTATCTCTTCGTAGGATCTGAGGCGTTGAATTCTACGTACGAGCAGAAGCACGACTGACAAACGATGCACAAAATCTAACCCAACCGAGAGTGGGTAGGACTACTGTAACATGTACCTGTACTAAACTAGTACAACCCTACTTACTCTAGGTCCTACCTGTACCAGGTAGTACCTTGGGGTACCAGTTACCAGGTACCTGGTACGCTGGATTCCCCATCATGCATGCAGGCCGAATTGCATGGAAAACTGTTCCGAAGACGGACGCCGCTGAAGGTTTAAGAACAGTCTGGGAGCAGCACGATCTAACTAGTTGCAGTATGAATAGGACATCTCTTGTGCTGCAAATCTCCTAATGGATTGGCCATGTGCACAAATTTTCTGATCTCTCCTGTTCCGATTTCCTCAAACAAAGAAGAATTATATGTGGTTTTGAATGATCATCGACTATTTCTTAAATACGAGTACTTGGAAGCTATCTTGCCGGAAAATTATTGAAAGAGAAAGATTTTAAATTCATTTGCAACGGAATCATGGATCAAGAAGTAATCGCTCAAGATGGGAATCTTCAAGGTGCGAAATATGCTCCAATAACACAAATAAGTAGTCATGTTGATAATATGAATGACGGATTACCAAATTTACCTAAGGAAAATGATACTGCAGATGATTTACGACGGCAAGTGCCCAAAAGAAGAGGACCGCGCCATAAAAGAATCATTGGTATGGAAATACAGTTGCATACTGAAACTGACAAGAGCAATGGTGTACAACATGTCGTTGAATGTAATGAAATTAAACATGAAAAAATCGGAAAAAACATTTCTTCCAGTGATATTATGGCTGATATTCCTCCCATGAAAGAAACAAGAAAAGGCAATGATGATAATAATATGGACGAGCTCGATACTGGTAGGCGCAAGCAAATCCTTGGTATGCCTTCACAGCAGAAGAAACAACAACAAGCACAGGAAGAACAAGGATTTCAGGTAAAGACAGACGGAAGAAATAAAGACCCTGGTGTCATGGAGGAAGAAAATATTACTCCAAAAGAGGCAGATTCTTCCTTCAACCAAGCCGATACTCCTGCTTTTATGAAGATGGCTTCGATCGTATCAGATGAGTCTGAAATAGAACAATCTCCTCATGTTTGTTTCAGTATTGCCAAAGAATTACAAAAATTACCCAATATTGCTTCTCTGGAACAAGAATCTTTATCAAATTTGACACCTGCACTTTCTACCTTCATATCGTACGGAGCTGAGGATGAAGAAACATTAGCAGCTAATCGAAAAGGATTTTCAAGGTATGCTTTACGTGCGCGAGTTTTGACGGATGTATCACAAACAGATTGTTCTACTACAATTCTCAATGGAAAGGTTCAATTAGCATTTCCAATATGTGTGGGACCCTTCACGGGAGCCAAGGCTGTCCATCCTGGTGGTGAGATTGCAGTGGCTCAGGCTGCCAGTGATGCAGGTATTATCTACACTATCCCTCATTATTCTGGTTATCCTATTGAAGGGATTCGATCAGCAATGAATGACAATGAAATTCCTTTCTTCTTTCAATTTTATCCGTACAAACCTACCAATCAATCTGGAGAGGGAGCTGGCCTGCAACGTGAATATATCCGAGAGGCCCTACCACACCTTTCACAGATGAAGTGCTCTGCTGTCATTCTTACTTGCGATACCGCCAACAATGGCAATCGTGAAAAGACCTATAAAAATGCTCAATGGATTGCGGAGATGAAAACTTTCCCAAACCAACCATCTCTACGAAATATTTCGAATTTGCCGTCACCTGGATCACAGGGACATTCGGCAGCTTTTACTTGGAAAGATGTTCGGTGGATGAAGGGAGAATGCTCGAAATATGGAATTGCACTTATTTTAAAGGGGATAATGACTGCAGAGGATACAGCTCTTGCCGTAAAGGCTGGAGTAGACGCAGTGCTTGTGTCTAACCATGGCGGGCGACAACTTGATGGGACACTAGGGAGTATCGAGGTTGTAGAAGAATGTGTCCGAGCAGCCAAAGGGAAACTGGAGGTGTATATGGACGGAGGAGTTCGGCGTGGAAAGGATATCGTGAAAGCTCTTGCACTTGGTGCAAAGTGCGTCTTTATTGGCCGACCGGGTAAGTACGACTTTTTGCATTTGATATCGTTTGACGTATTCTTGTAATTAGCGCTGGAGAGTAGTAGGCTTATATTCGATTGATTCATTTCTATTCAAACCAGCGATATGGGGTCTTGGTGCGGGCGGTAAACAGGGTGTCGACAGGGCGCTGGAAATTCTCGAGGAAGAGTACACCACAGTGATGCAACTATGCGGTTGTACTAAGACATCTGAATTATCAAGAGATCATGTTGAAGATCGTGAGGGAACTCCGCGGCAAGAGCGTCCAGTTCGTTGGCTTGTTGCTGCCTCTGCTCTATGTGCAGGGGCTGCGGTTGTTGCGTGTCGGTCGCGTCGTTAAAATCGCACGTCTGAATTTTTTTTTCCGTGAGTGTTGTGAAGCATTCAAAACAATTTTGAAAACTAGTCTATTTCATAATATGGCTGAACGTGTATGCTGCAGTATATAGATTGGGTTTATTTTCATTTTTTTCAAGTAAATCTATAGATTCTATAGCTTCGACGATTTCATTCTTTTAACCCAAATTTCGAAAATTACTCGTAGAGCAATATTTTCTTAAATGTTGTCTTGCCTGCCGTTTATCGTGTTCCCTACTTATCCTTACAATTTTCGGTAATGGTTTAATCGTTGTTTTGTTATTTTTGAACCACTGGGACGCCTTACCACCTCTTCCACATTTGATTCCCTTCATCACTTGAATGGCATCAAAACCGAACTCGTCGTCTTCAGTTCCACTTTCTCCATCATTCTCCTTTATGAGCTTCAATTTCTTCTTTTTCTTCGCCGTGCCCGATATCCTCACGGATGTATGATCCTTGTGGCGATCGGCAATACCCTCGCGAACAAGAGCTTCCTTGTATGAACTTGGTCTAGGTAGGACACTGGATACAGATGAGGCATCAAAACTCAATACTGACTCCACTTCAGTGAGAACTTCCCAGGAATTCTCCATGTCGTTGTGACTTGTCAGGCTAAGCTTGTCCCATTCTGCTTCTTGATCCAAGGACGACTCCTCATTGTAGGAGCTATATCCGACACAGCCAAGGATGTTGTAGTATTTTAAATCATGCGACATGATGACTTATTCGTATTCCTCGATTAATGAGGAATTGGTGGGAGGGAGTCAAATCCAGACATGCATGCATTGTCCTTTTCTCGAGTCCCTGTAAATAATTTTTTCTGAAGTTCGAAACAGCTTGTGCGAAAAAACAATAATTGCGGTCGACCTGTCTTCTTTACGTGTTTCAATATACTGTATGATAAGCACGTAGGTCCACATTTTTGTTTGTAAGTACAGGTACCTGTATGCAAGATTCGTAGACTGAGACATGCTTTGGTCAAACACGACTCCAGCCTACTGTTTCGCGGTTGCTTGTTTGGTTTCATGATAATCCACATTGAACTCATCCACGTTCTCCGCACAAAAAAATTGAGTAATCTCATTCCATTTGTAGCGATTGCTACGAACGATAGCGAATCTGGTTTCGTTGTCGAATCATCATTTTGTTGGGGAGAAAGCGAAGAGGCTGCTACTGATAACCACGATCGCTATTTGAACTATGCAAAGTACAAATTACAGTCCATTAAAGAGGTGAGTGTAAAAAATGACATCATTTCATTGCATTATTTTTTATCTTTGAATCTTGTAAACATTACAAAAATCAATTGGTAGCGACAAATGAATATCTCCACTTTTTTCCAACTTGTGCGTCTACCCACTATCCAAACCCACAGACAAATTACTATAGCTTGTACGAATCACAACTCGGAACTTGGTATGTTAAAGGCTATAATAACTACACATATATAGTTACAACAAGCGATAACTATCCTAATGAAGCTGCTGTTGAATGCTTAGATGAGCTTTACGAGTCCTTTACGTCCATTCAAAAAATGTGGCTACCCAAGAAAAGAGAGAATGCGATCGAATTTGCACTTATGGCAATGAAGTACGGTGACCTAGGGGGAGGAAGCGCTCCAAATATGTTGATTACAGAAATTGATGATGAATTGAGACTTCAATACTCAGAGAGCATCCGAAATCTAATTCAAATCACGGAAGTTCTTAAGAATCAAATGAATGGCAACATTCAGGGAGCTCTAGAAAATATCGAAGATGCTGAAGAAATCAAAAAACAAAGTGCAGAATGCTTGGAGTTAGCAAAGGTTTTCAAGAAAAGAACAAAGCGCCTAAAGTGGACATTGTGGGCAAAGGATAAAAAATACACAATTGCGGGAACCACAGTTGTGGGAGCAGTGGGTGGTGTAGCAGGATTTATGGCTGGGGGACCTGCTGGTGCGGCAGTCTTTACGGGAATGACTTCTGTTGCTGCCGCCCAAGCAATCGAGGCGTCCATCGGTGCTGCTGTTTTTATTGGGGGGTTCGTGGGAGCCAAGTCAGCTATGAAGACTTGGTTTTGGAATCAGAAGTTCCTTGTTATCTTCGACAAGGAAAGTGCATCGAAGGTACAACGTGATAGTCTACCTTAATGCATACAGGGTCAAGAGCTTGAAAGCATATGTCCAGAATGTAATTACTGGTTGTAGTAGAACTAATTTAAAAAAGAAAAGAATATGTTCCTTTTGTACCAAATTTGTACAAGATTTCCCTGTTTTCTTGGACCGGAAAATCGCCTGATTTCGACTTTCTTTTCTCGTGCGAAACTCTCTGGGAATACTTTCATCTTTTTAACTGTATATCGGCGCATAAGTACCAATGTCATGATCGCATGACTTCTTTAAGTTTATACGACGACGACTGCACATTCTGTCGGCATCACGATCTGTGTAGTGTCGACATGCTGTTTGCGAGCCGGAGGAATTCTTTTTGGTCTTTTTGTTGTTCTTCAACCATTGCGGCGCTTTTCCACCTCTTCCATATTTGATTCCTTCCATCATCTGAATAGCATCAAAACCGAACTCGTCAAGTTCAGTTCCAGCTTCTGCATTGTTTTCCTTGATGTGCTTCAATTTTTTCTTCTTCTTCACCTTGCCCAGTCCCCGAAAGGTCGTCTGATCATGCTGATAATCGACAATACCCTCGCGAAGAAGAGCATCTTTGTATGAACTTGGCTTAGTCACGACACTGGATACATATGAGACATCAAAACTCAATACCGATTCCACTTCAGTGAGAACTTCCCAGGAGTCATCTTCGTCTCTGTGACTTTTCAGGGTAAGCGTGTCCCATTCTGCTTCTTGATCCAAGGTGGACTCCTCGTTGCAGTACTTCGAATCCTGCATCATTTTGCATTTGAGAATATTCTTCTCTAGAATATGGGGTATGAAAAATGCAAAACAAGAATAAAAAATATGGATCGAAGATCCATTTACTTTAGATCTTTTCAGACGTGCTTTACTTGGGCGAAGTATAAAGTTGAGATAATTTACTGGGTGGACGTTAGTAATCCAATAATTGAGACGTGGGTCCTACGTTTTTTTTCGACATGCCGCCTGAACTTCTTTTTGATCTATTTTCTTATTTTCATCTTATCCATACGCACGTACCGGTAGGCCAATCCAAAGCCTTTTTTCTCCTGTCTCCTGTCTCCTGCAGTGTCTTGTCACGTTTCTCACCCTCTCTCTAGGTCTACTAGACTATTGATTAATGGTGTAAATATTAGCTATTCTTATGTGCTTTAAGGACTTTCGTAAACCTGCAGAAAGGCCAAAAAAGGCTTTACCGCTTACCCAGTTAAGAAATTAATGTGCATGGGAAATTGGTATTAAACTTTTTAGCATGCCTCAAGCACGAAGTACAATACAAGTACTGTAGTTTTAAGGTCCTACGTTTATGAATGTATGAAATACATAGTGAATGCAGTAAATACAACGACATCTTTTTCTTTGTGAAAAATCTATTAGCTTTTCGATTCTATTATTTAGTACGGGTCTTACTTCATATATATCCAGAGGCCTACTAATAGCCTTTCTTGAAAATAATTATTGATAAAATTATCATACAAGCAATTTTGAAATTTTGAATCTACGGAAAGGCAAAAAGGTCTCATACCTTCCTATACTCAGTAACATTGCATTTCTCCCACATATTTACAGGTATTGATGTTCCTGAGATGCAAGATTCAAACATATTTTTGTTGGAGATAGGCCTCTCGACCTATTGGCTCTTTATATAGGCCCATAAAACATATTGAAGGTGTCATCGGGGGGTCGAGTGGAGAAGGTAGAAGGGAGCGTGTCTTCTAAAAACGGATTTCCAATATAACAACACAATATCGATTCTATCGAAAAAAGATGATGTTTAAGAACATTGCCGCAGCTCTTCTTCTTGGTACCAGTAGTCTATTGTTGGTGCCCAAAACGGACGCCCATTTCTTCTGGGTCAATGTTGACAAGGCTGCAGGTGAGGTTGAGGTAACCTTCTCCGAAAAGGCAGGTGTTCCGGACGGTGCGATTCAGCATTTGAAGGACAAAATCGATGGTGGATTTGCCCTCTATGCGATGTCTCTTGACAAAGTAGACTCGAAACTGCGTGCTCCCCACAACCACGGCCCCCGCCGAACAAGCCTAGATTGGCGTCTCGAAGATGAGCGCATTGTTGGTTCCCTTCCAAAGGAAATGGAAGCTTCCTCTTCCATCGTCGTGAGTGGGCGTATGGATTTTGGTCCCTTCTCGGAATATGGAATCGACGTCGATGATTTGCAACAGCACTTTTCTTCGGACCAGCTTCTCAACAAGAAGACTCCATTAAAGGTGCCTGCGCATGAAAAGATGAAGGAAAAACCCTTTTATATGGAAGTCGTAGGATGTGACTCCGAAGTCGTTGCCACCGTCCATGGCCTATCCACAAGCACCGACAAGGAAACTCCGATTTCAGTCTGCTTTTATGCATTAGGAGGCAAGAAGATTGGTTGTGAAGATGCAGAGACCAAGGATGACGACGCCGTAGTTGCAAGGCTTCATATTGATGCTAAACTAGGAGGCAAGACTACAATCTTTGCAAAAACTCGTGCAATGTTCCCCTCTGATGGAGAAAAAGGGACTATCAAATTCATCACTGTGAGCGCCGAATATGCACCTGAATGCACCTTTTGAAGAGGGAAATACCACCGCCTCTCTCCACAGGCCTAAAAATCAGATATTGATTATATATCTTAACATAAGTTTATTAAAGCATCATTGTCATTATTTTGATTTCTAAAGTACTAGTTAGTAGAGAGCTTGTAAAGATTCTTTCTTATTTAATTTTTATATTCATTTTTTCAAAAAAAAAGCTCCTCTATTCATGTAATGGGTTCCTACATTATATCACCACATGGTCAAGTTTTGGACTATGTGTACATTAGAAAAGTAAGTCCTTCTGGCTATGAAGATTTTGAATAGGTAAATTCATATTCAGATTTAATATTTCTTGTACGACAGAACGCTCTTAGACGTCTTTTGTAATAATCCTCAAAGCTTTCATTTCTATTTCTATGAATTTCTCTATTCATACCACTATTATTTTGTCCCCCCTGTAGCGAATTTACCAGCAATGCCCCTGCCTCTCAAGGGAACACTAACTGGCAAGGTATCAGATTTCTTATAGAAGCCTCTGCCAACTAGATCATCAGGAGATCTTGTTGCAGCTACTCCATCACTGTCTAAACGTGCACTCACAATCAAATCATCATTCTTCCACCAATAATCATCACTATTTTCAATTTTTGCCTTTCCATCCGAAATACCTTCGACAGTCAAATCATTTGCACTCAGCTCAAAGTTAAAGGGGAATGTTGGGTTCTGAAATCGTGCCACTAATACAGGTGGTGGTTTCCCGCGTGTTCCGCTTAAAATTGCACCAGGGACATTGTCAGGTCGATCAGGTCGACATGTAACATATAAGGCAGGTGTAGCAGATTCGTCTAATGCGACAAAGTCATCTGGAAGTGAAACTGTACCCTTGACAAAAATAATGGAATTATCCATTGAAGATAATGCTGTTGATTCATTCGATGTTTCTTCTCCCGACCCTTCTTGTGCAAAGGCGGGAGCAGTTGTCGAACCAAGTCCCGCTAGGAACGGAAAACATGATGTAGTGAAAGATACAACCTTCAAAGCATCTCTTCGACTAATAAACTCCTGTCTGTTACCAGCTGCGCCATCTTCTCCAATCTTGAAATTTTCGTTGAAATTTTGGTTGATCAAATGTGTGCGACTTTTGGGGTTCTGCGAGGGAGGAACGACGACATTCAAAGCCAAACTAAAAAATGATGTAAGTGTTGACGCCAAGATAAGAAGCCGCATGATAAAACGTGGAGGAACTTGGATGGCTGTTATCGAATTAAATTTCCTGCTTCAGATGAAGTGTTGGTGAAGAGAGATAAAATTTTGTACAATGTTTATATATGTTGATTAGCTATTGGATTGTACAAGAATGTTCGTCATGATGGGCCATGATGAGAGTGATCTGTTGGAGGAAAAGCCACTGATGCCACTTCAATGTTGTTCTGATCTTGAAAAAACAGGAAATGCTTGCATGTTGACAATCGCAAGTACGTGGTATTTCCATATAAGGTATTTACCTGTACAGGTATTATTATTATTCGGACGTCGATACATGCCGGTACCGGTAGGACTCATGGAGGGACGAGGAAGGACGGACGGGGTACCGGTACCTGGTACTGATTCCAGGGTCGGGTAGGACTAACTGGTACCTGGTACGGGGGCTGGAGCGGATGATGGAAAGACAAACGGATATATTTATAAATAACAATGACTGAACTAAGGAAAAATGCGCATTGCCTAGCATATTATCATTGTCAATCGCACAAGATCGATCATATTATGTTACTACGAGCAATTGCATAACAGAAAACAGAACTCATTGATAAAGTGCAGGTCCTGTTTATTGTAGTATATAAAACCAAAGAAGGCCATTATAATAGCTATTTTGAAGCATTTGAGCAGTTTTTGATGGCGCGCAAATTTTTCGTACAATATGGTCGTTGGTTTTACGGGTCTGCTTTATATTTAAAATCGAAATAGATTATGAGCCCAACAATTATTACGCAATTATATATATAAAGTCAGTGTGACTTTTTTAATAAAATTGCGCACTGTATTTTTTTACTGTATTTTAGTAATATTGAAAGGTCTTAGTCCTATGTAGAGGACACTACAATATGTTCCGAATGGCCATTGCTGAAGATGAGAGGTGATACAATTATCACACGCGTAATTTTTTTTTGGTGCACCAGAAATTTTTTGAGTCCTACCTGTACCGGTACTGTAGGTACGTGACTCTACGAGTACCTGGTAAATGGTAGAGGCCTGCTACCATGGGTTCCACCGACTCCGCCCTGCCTCTTTGCTTTGGTAGTCTACTCGTAGATCTGATTTCAGGAGCGGGGCCTGAACCAGGCAATGATCCTACAGTTCCTCCATCGTAACTGACGCAGCTACGATGAGACCAGCAGCACCATCGCAAGGTGCTTCATCTGATGAATCATGGATTGATGGTATGATTGATCAGCTGCTTCAGGCTCGAAACAAAAAGCCAGGAACACCTGTGGAAATATCGGTACAGGATGCTACGGCCCTATGTAACCAAGCCAGGGAAGTCTTTTTAAGCCAACCAATGTTACTTGAATTGGGAGCTCCGATCAAGATCTGTGGTGATGTGCACGGACAGTACACTGACTTACTGAGACTGTTTGAATATGGAGGTTTTCCTCCTGAGGTGAGTTTTTTGGTTCCATTTTTAAACTTGTTTCAATTATTTATAATTTATGAAATCGCGCCAACTTTTTAGATGGAAATAATAACACGTTTCAAATGACCGCGTTCCATATTTTGTCACTTTAGGCAAACTATTTGTTCCTTGGTGACTATGTTGACCGTGGTAAGCAATCGCTTGAAGTTGTTTGCCTCTTGTTTGCGTACAAAATTAAATACCCCGAGAACTTTTTTTTGCTCCGAGGAAACCACGAATGTGCGGGCATTAATCGTATTTACGGTTTCTACGATGAATGCCGTCGCCGCTTTTCTGTAAAAATGTGGAAGCAATTTTGCAATACTTTCAACTGCCTCCCTTGCTGTGCTGTTATTGATGACAAGATCATATGCATGCATGGCGGATTAAGTCCTGAGTTGAGTCAGATGGAGCAGATAGCTAACATTGCTAGACCATGCGATGTACCTGACACGGGTTTATTGTGTGACATCCTTTGGGCTGATCCTGACCCAAGTATTACAGTAAGTGTTTTGAAGAATGTAGCATTTATTGCAATTTCATTTTAGGATCTTGTGACAGTTTTTCTAACACATTATTTTTTTCTTTACTTCGCTACTTACTACTCGTCTTTGAAGGGTTGGGGAGAAAACGATCGTGGAGTATCGTTTACTTTCGGAGGAGATGTAGTCCGTCAATTCCTCCGAAGGCATGATTTGGATCTCGTTGTCCGCGCACATCAAGTTGTGGAAGATGGCTACGAGTTCTTTGCTGGTCGAGAGCTTGTCACAGTGTTCTCTGCTCCTAACTATTGTGGTGAATTCGACAATGCAGGTGCAATGATGACAGTTGATGATACGCTGATGTGCTCGTTCCAAATTTTAAAGCCAGCAAGTGCAGCACAGCAAAGAGGCGCGTACAGTGGACGGCCGAGTACGCCTGGAAGAACAGGAGGACGTTAGGAAAGGGAAACACCGTGGGGTTTGTTGGTGGGTGGGTTGGGTTGGGTTGATGGACGTGTGCTTTTAAGCTGAAGCGCATTGGCTTTATGACTTTAGCTAGATTCACGTATGGTACTAGTTTAAAACGTATAACTTTAACTGCTTTATGTTTCAGTTGCGAGCGTGCTTTGTTATATCATCTTTTGACAGGCGTTGTAGGGTTGCCGTGTTTTTCTTACCACTTTGTTAGGATAGTCTAGTGAGACCATATTTTTGTGCTCTACTTTCCATTGATTAGCTGTTTAATTTCCCGGCAAGATTTTCCATAGGCACTATTGTCAACCTGCATTGGTCATTGGCAGGACAGGCATCCGAAAAAATGGTGTAGGGTACGTTTCCATACTTCGGAGTTAAAAGGAAGTTTTTGGTGACATATAAGTTGGCCAATGTAATAATATGAAATTGCTAAAAGAACTGGTACACTTGGAGGAGCCAACTAGTTTGATGCGCAAAAGACTCACTTATGAACGTGATTCCGTCCGTGAATGGAAGAGACGAATCCCAAGACAGTGAACAATAAGCTATCAATTTTAGGCATATTATTATTGCCAAATGTTAGATAGCAAAACCAACAACGACAAGACGAAGATCATAAAACAATAGAAACATATGCGCATGTGAAGCTGAAAAAATATGTTTTACAAACTTAAATTTTGGCAAATATTGTTTTATACAATTCTGACAACATTACTTTTTCTCCCTCAAAAAGGCCGTAAGTGAAACAACCATATCAGGTCGTAACATGTCTTGAATTCGAACTTGTTGATTTACACTTTCTCTGTAAATCCGTTCGACAGATTCTGGTGTTACCATGGCATAAATCATTTTTAAGCAATCAATAGCATTACCAAGTCTTGCAATTGCCTCTCGTTCATCTGGCAAAACAGGTTCATTAGCATGTTGTCTTCGTAACTTTTCTTGTATATCCGCCAATGGTGCTTCCTTGTTATCTTGTTGTGGTGCATCTGGTAATTTACGTTGTATCCAGATATATCCATTGGTACCCCATAACACATCCATATTCCCCAACATGACCACGTAATGGTTTTTACGTCTTGGAATGAGTGATGGTGGACAAATTTTTAAACATCCATTTTCGAGTTTCCCGTAGCGTAATGATCTTGTATGTAAGACAAGTGTACCATCATTTTGTACATTATGAACTTCCGCACTTACCAAGTCTCCCTCGGCAAAAAATTGACGCATATCTCTGGCATCTTGTGCTGTACGGACACGCTGTACACCACCCGGCAAATGTACACCACTTAGAGGTAATTGTGCAGGTTTACTAGTTCCCGCGACTGTCACACGCCACCGTGTAGGACCGACAGCGGCTATCCGTCCAACGATTAAATCACCAACATGTCCTACATAACTTTGAGGTGCAACAGGTATAACACTAATCAATTTATTCACACGTTCCACAGTTCCTGCAACACTTGCTACTAATCTTGATTCATCCTTGACTTGTTCTACATATGTCCCATGCCCACGTAAAAAACCTCCACCACCATCACCCGAATTTTCATCTTCTTCGGAGGATGTGGCAATCACTTGTCCTGGAACTACCAAGTAATCAGATGATACGACCGTTGTCATTGCCATATTGTATATTTATAGCTTGTGCAAAAGTGCTTTGGTGTTTGTGTTTGACTTGATTGTGTCGTCGCTTGTCTCTTGGTAGGTTGTGATCTTGTGTTCTTTTTTATATTCGATCTTTTTGTGTGTGTCCCATTTTTTTAATGGTCTTCGATCGTTTTTGAGTTACACAAAAAAATTGTCACATTCGATATTTGTTGTTTGGAGTTGAGGATAATATTTCCAATTACGTACAAAGTACAAACGTTAAAATTTGGAATCGACGCATGACAGAACACATGCAAAAATTAAAAACTCGATACGTACTCGTGAGAATTCTACCACGTTTTACTGTTGATGTTCAAAGTCTACCTTACGAGTACGAGTACCTCACAGGCATACCGGTAACTTCTTCACTAAAGACTTTCTCATCCTGCATATTCAAATATGGCTGACGTTACAACGTTGAGTTGTACGTGATTCCAGTACTAAATCAAAAGCGAAGGTTTATGTTACTAAATAGTACCCAGGATACTTGTTGTAGGACCTACAAGTATAGTATCGTAGACTTTGCATGACATGAAAATGCAGTCGTCATCACGTCAACGTTTCTTCCTCCCGGAAGCCTTTTCTCTCCGGATTGGGGTGGTGCATCTGCTTTTTTCGTTGAGGTTTTTCTGTGTCTTGTCGTGCCCTTCTTTCTGTTCTCTCATGCTGCTTTGCATTCATGTGTGTTTGTGTGGGCGCCCGTATCAGAGACTTGTATGACATACACACAAAAACAAAGAAAAATATACCGTACCTTACCTGTACCGCCACTGGTTGATAGAGAAGACACCGACGCTTCAACTTACCAAAGTGTTCTCACTTAAAGAAACTGTGTACAGTACTCAGATCCCTTGGTCCATCACAATATCATACTATTATGACTAGAACAACTTCTGGTGTTGCCATTGCCTGTTTTAGCCTTTCCTTTTATTTGACAAATGGTTTTCTTGGGAATGTTGTCAATTCTCGTCGTCGTTACTGCGGAGATACCTTTTTGAAAAAATCAGGTTTTACTCCTGGAATACAATCATGTCGAACATCACCAAGATCTGTTTGTTACAGTTGGTCACCATTTAGTAGTATGACAGAAGAAGGAGAAAAGGCGTCATCGTCATTATCAAGGAGTACGGATACCCTTGACAGGAACACAAAGAACAATGAAAAACAACTGTTTTCTTCATGGTCAACGTCATCCTCTGTAAAAGATGAACCATGGGATGCCCTATCGTCGTCGTCGTCTTCCAATAGTAACGAAATAGAAGATTTGGAACGATGGTTAGGGAAAGAAGGGGATGGTTGGGAAAGGACAATATTGCCCTTGGGCATTGCTGCTGTCCTTGCCATTAGTACTGCTATTGTGTCTCCTCATATAGATGTCAATATACCTACAAGTATAACAGAGGTAACACATGGTGTGGAACAATTCTTTGCAGATCCAAATGCTGCATTACAAAATGTGGTACAAAGAGTAGAAGATATGGGTCCCTTGGGACCATTGTACTTTGGTGTAGCATATACGATTGCTGAAATATTAGCCATCCCAGCTGTCCCATTGACTGCATCTGCAGGATATTTATTTGGTGTCACGACAGGTACAGCTGTTGTATTGTTCAGTGCTAGTATAGCTGCGGCTGTTAGTTTTGTGATTGGACGGACACTGTTACGATCCTACGTCGAAGGGATCCTCGAAGATCAACCACGCATGAAAAAAATTGACAAGGCGATTGGCAAGGAAGGATTCAAACTCATGTTGCTCTTGCGTCTATCTCCCATCTTTCCCTTTGCATTGTCAAATTACTTGTATGGGGCAACAAGTGTTAAATTTTGGCCATACTTTTTTGGAACAATGTTGGGGTTCACACCTGGAACTATTGCCTATGTGTACACAGGTGAGGTAGGCAAAGCGCTTACAGCTGGTCAAGATAGTGCACAACCATGGTATATTTATGCTTGTGGATTTACATTGTTACTTGGATTTATCAAAGTAGCATCTGATACAGCTACGGGGATCATTGAAGGATTAGAGGAAGAAGAAGGATGAATGAATCATTCGCAAAATCTTTAAAAAGAGAACACACAACATGCTGCAATTCTTTGGCAGTTGTTTACACAATTTTAAATATTGATTTTTTTTAAAAAAAAACATGAGCTCTTTCCACGTATCATCCAACTTTCCCAATTTTTGTGGCAAATGATGGGGGAAAAAATTCAATCGCAGTTTCATTGAGTGGAATTGTTGGGACTTTGAACTTCCAACCACTGTTTTATATATATATTGAGAGATGGCACAAAAAGTGAGAGGATCGCCGTAAAAAAGGAAGCGGAGCCACTCTTGAAAATAATGGTGTTAGACGCACAGACAGACAAACGAACTTTCACGCACCGAGTTGTGCAAGTGCGCGTGTATGCGTATTGCGCGACTATTGCGCATCAGACATCAACACGTACTTTATCTTCGCTGGCGACAAAAGATATGCATATGCATCTCCTTTGTGAAATTATTTTTCGTATCAAGATTTTCCCGTTTGTCACCGTAGTAAAATCACGCCATTTTGCACTGTGCGTACGGCTCAGTGCGAGAAAAGAGCCATCAAAATCAGATCACCGCTGACACACAAGACGAGAACACGTCAAATTGACTACATACAATTACTGTTGAATACTCGAGTTGATATTTTAAACATTGTGCATAGACCAATAAGAGAGAACAGGAAACACAACAACAATGAAATTTTCTGCTCTAGCACTTATCCCAATTACATATGCAGCGGCTTTTGCTCCATGCTCTGGTCCGGTCGGTTGCAAATCTTCCACAGTATTGCGTTCTGCTCAAAAAGACAATCAAGAACAACAAGGTGGACTTGCTGATTTCTGGAAACATGTTGATCCTTTAAAGCAACAAGTTGCAACTGGTGCTGCAACAGCATTTCTTGCTGCCTCCATGTGGGCTTCACCTGCTTCATTGGTTGGACTTCCTGATGTTGCAAACAATGTTGATCATCCTGCTATGACTCCATTTGTTTCTGTTGCCAACGCCAAGGAGATGGCTTCTGGAACTGGTAGCCGTGTGAATAAGGATCCTGATTCACTTTTGCGTCTTGGACTTCCCATCAACAACAAAGAGGTGCGTGGGATGTGGATGTTTAGAATTGGATAAGTTTTGGTATAAAGATCTGGCCCTTGAGAAGAATGACAGTATTGGATCTGCACTGCACTAAACATTAACTTTTTCTGCTTTTACCTTAGGTCCGTGGTTTGCAAACATCTATCGAAACTATTAAACAAGATATTGGCTCCAAGCGTAAGTCAGCAGCTCTTGATGGAGTAAAGAAAAGTCGAACAACCATTAATCAAAAGGCTTCTAAAATGACAGCATCTTGTCGTGATGCCAGTGTTTGTACTGAAATCCTGGGTAAGATGAGTGAAGGACTTGATCCTCTTGAAAGTGCTCTCAGGGATAGTTCTGATGCCTTCCAGGGTTCTGAACAAGAACGTACTGCTCTTGACAAGGCGTACAAGGCACAAGATAATGTTCAAAAATTATTGTCGACTCTTGAAGAACAAATGGTACCTGCTGGTTACAAGACACCTGTACCAGAAGAGTACAGTGACTTACCTCAACTTGAGGGAGGCAGAGCAACTGTTGAAATGGTCTTAAAGAAGGGTGACGGTGGAAAGTTCCGTGTAGAGGGCAAACTCTATGATAAGGCTGAGATGAAAATGGTCATTGATGGGTTCAATGCACCTGTTACCGGAGGAAACTTTATTGATTTGGTTGATAAGGGATTCTACAACAATGTACGTACTATAGAAAGGAAAGCAAGGGAGTCCAGAAATTAAAGATTTGGACTTATTTGTCTTGACTTTTCTGAATATGTCCAATCAGACATGGATTTCATATTATCTCACACCGTAGTTTTTCGCTGCGATCCTTTTGCTTCTAACACAAAAACCAGATGAATATCCAAAGAAGTGATGGTTTTGTTGTACAGACTGGAGATCCCGATGGTCCAGCTGATGGATATGTTGGAACCCCATCAAAGACGGTTGGTAAAGGAAAGCATGGTGAACGTTTGATACCATTGGAAATTTTCGTTGTAGGTGATAAGGGACCATTCTATGAAATTACAATTGAAGATGAAGGAAGGGGTGGAGCAGCAACTACTCTTCCCTTCTCTAGTTACGGTGCAATGGGATGGGCCAGAGAGGAGTATGATGCTAACTCAGGAAGTAGTCAATTCTTTTGGCTATTATTCGACTCTGATTTGACTCCCGCCGGGAAGAATGTTCTTGATGGACGTTACCCATGGTACGTACAGTAAATTTTCGTTTTGTGTCTTACATGAGAATAATTGCAAATCTTGAGGATCACTCGAAAGTCTGACAACAGCTCTTACTTTTTCTATTTTAATGAAATAGCTTCGGGTACGTTGTAGAAGGCGCTGATTTCCTTGCTGATATCAAGGAAGATGATGTCATTGTTTCCGCTAAGGTCACTGATGGTATGCAATACCTGAAACGGGCAGAAAAGGCAAAGCCTGTAGCTGTCCCTGCCGAAGCATTAGAATAAACTGCTGAGTTAAGATTAGAATGAATGTGACCCAAACATATAGTACAGATCGCAGCTAAAGGGTTTTAAGCGAAAACAAATAGTTCCATGGTTTTTTATATCCAACTTGTATTCAAGCGTTTTGCTGCGATGTTTCATGTGAAGACTGCCAGGGTGATGGTGTTGTGTTTTCATTGCATGTGCTGAAAACAGTCTTCTAGTTCCTCTTGCAGCAAAATAGATTTTCTCTTTTGTTTTGAGGCTTCCTGTACCAAGTTGTGTCTTGTATATCCCATTGGATTCTATCTCATTAAACGCTACGACCCTTTCATGGTCTCTACTTGATCTTTGACATATATTTGGGGAGAAGCAAAGTTTTGTGAAAAATGAAATTTAATTTACTCGTACAACTACTTCAAAGATATAAAAATATTAACATGTTCATAGTGACTGTGATTACCATGATTTGCAGGGTTGAAAGCGAACAAAGATCGACTTTTTGCTTTCAATGACTCCCACTGGCATTTGTCAAATAATGGTCAAGTTCAACACTTGAACAATCAACCATTATTCCCTCACACCAATCAGATGATTAAGATGATCTTTTTGAGATGTCGACTGTCATCGGTGTACCTCCAAGTGTCGCTAGTGCAAAGACTCCTGATCGGAATGGAACACTTTCGATGGAATGTGCCAGCTCTTCTTCGACAGTGTCGAATGTTGTTCCACCACTAACCATCAATTGTTCTCTTGAAATTCCGAAAGAACGCCTTGTGCTGAAAAGATGCTTGGTCACAATGCCTCCGTTGAAGAAGAGAACATACCAAATAAGTCCTTGAACGATTGGAAGCATGGTTTTTTACTTGAGAGTTAGATTTCTTCAATGTATTATCGACTTGAAATAATAATATTATGCGAATTGAAGGTCACACGTTTACAACAAGCGTTCTTTGTGACAGTCTGCAGAGACGACATACAGTGTGGCCACGCAATAGCACAGAAAGAATCTTCCCTTCTTCCGTGCTGTGAATAAGATTCAATGATATTTACCTCTCTACTAATTATTATATAGGTCCTACTGCAGATTTTCTTCAAAGGTGCGGACATCATCTATCGTCACACAATGTTGTTTAGGCCTTACAGGTACATTTTGTTACTGACTCAACTGATATAAAAGTGTTAAGAAGAAGATTTGTAGTACCAGGTACACCCGTATTACATATAGAACCTTTATCAAAGAGCGCGAAAATATGGTCCCATAAAAACCTTTCTTTGGTGATAAATAATTCTCGCTTTATATGTCGTCGTCAAGGTGCAAAGAATCTTGAAAGATTCTTTCTGGTGGATTCTCTCTAACATTACGTAATTCGTACGTATCTGATTGTGTAGCGCGGCTCAAAAAAGATGTGACAAGATTTTTCTACGTCCAGCAGGTAACGGTACGACCTGCACTGGTTATCACTTACGTACAGTCAATACAGTGCTGTGTGTTCATTATTCATTGTATTCATAAATATATTCAATATCTTTGGACCAATGAGAACTTGAGAATTTTCATTTCGTGCGTACGTGCCGGTGGACTAGTCGACTGTATCTCTGGTACAAGATAGTTACCTTCCGTACCAGGTACTACCTAGAGGTATGTAGTTTTGGTACGTCTGTGATCGATAGAGTTTCCTCTGGAGCGAGGGAATTGAGCTTCTGCAAAATCTCTATCTTCAATCCTAATCTGGTATGATGTTCCGCAAAATGAGAACTCCGATGTCTCGTTCCTTCCGAAAAAATCTTTGAAAAAAAGAATTCTTCGGTTCGTTCTCCCGCGTATCAAAGGAGAGAGGAACCTCCCTCAGGAATACTTCGTAGTCTAGATACCGAAAAAGTGTCACACCAGAAAAAAGCGATCAGAACACGAAAATTACTATAAGTACGCATTTGACTTGAGCAACACACCATCGACGACTCTTGTTTGAACAGATTCCAGTGCAAGTGCAAACAATTTTGAATCAAACTCTTGTGTCGTAAACTTGCAATTATAGCACTCTTAGATACCACCATCTTCAAAGCACACAAATATTTCAAAATAGCAAACAACATGTTGAGTCGTCTCTCAATCGCAGCTCGGCTAGCATCCCATCGACCCGTGGCAGCCTTGACGAGAAATCATGCAGTTCGATACTTATCGACACAAATGGCTTCTGACAGCATCACGGTAAGACCGCAATCAATACGGGAGGGTAGCAAATGACCTCTATCTTCGTATACTTTCCAATGTAACTAGTTTTACTTCATTCTCATTATTCTATCGTCGTTTATATTTGCAACATTTTGATATTCTTCGTATTGGGTATCACCGTGAAAACGTATGGAACTCAAATAATTAAATTCTCTTGCCATACTGTAGTATTCAGGTGGCCAAGCCACAGAAGGTCAGGGTGGTTTCTACGGTTCTGGTGGCGCCCGTCATATTACTCCAACAGAACATGCAGAACAGCAGGAAAAGATGCATGACCGTGGAGAATTTTTGGCTGTAGCAACTGATGTTCAAAACGTTGAACACATTATGAGTGAAGTTGACCGACTTGAAAGTATTTTAGAAACTGAAGAGCAACAGCATACTGATGAAAAACATCCTATTTCTGGAAAGAGTATTGAAATCAAGTCGGCCATTAAGCACCTGATGACATCTCGTGACTTTATGGAATCACTAAATAGATTAGAATGCAATGGTGGTGAACCAATTTGGGGTTTATCGGTCGAAGAAAGAGAGCTTGTAATGTCTGCAAGGTCCAAAGTTAATGAGTGCTAAACTAGAAGAAGAAAAGAGAGAGATAAAAAGAATGGACGAAAATATCTGCTCTCGTCTTTTTGCTGTATGAAAGAATCTGAACCTTGTAAAATTAAGGATTCTTTTATGTAAGGCAAAGACACTGCTTCATTTTACAAATGTAATGTTAAACTAACAAATATCTTGTACTCAAACTGCTCAATTCATTAGAATATATACGCTTTCTAAAGAAGAAATATAAGATATGCAGAGAGAGTGGAGATTCTGGCAACTTTGTTGGTATTGATATGGTGGTGTAGCCTTAGTAGGAAGCTACAGTATTATAAAAAATGAATCTTATTGAAAGTCATTTCTAGAACAGAAACATACCTGTGGAAGCAGATATTACACCAAGCAGCAAGACTTCATTTTGATGCTGTCCAAGTCCCATTGGAATCCTAATGTTTTGTGTCTGAGCACTGCAACAAATGTTACTTAGAGCTTTGTTCATATGAAAGATGCAGAGGGGGGGTCAAATGTAATGATACAATTATCCAACTGATTAAAATCACACTACAGCATATGTTTCCTCTGACATGCAAAAAAGAGCTGCAGGTGATCCAATATTAGGAGCATCAATTAATCTAGATCAAGAAGCAAAAGAAAAGAAAATAGTACAATTTAAAATGTAATACAGTAGAGTTGAGATACTACAGACCTAGTACTAAATATAGCCTTCAAAAGCTAGGAAGTCCCAGAGGGGCACCAAAATAGTGAGAAAGACAATTATGAGTTGAGGCACCAGCAATAGAGCTTCACAAAAACAAATACAGAAAAAAAATGAGAGTCTGTCACCTGAAAAAAAATCTCTAAAATAAAAATTACGAGTCCAGTTTTTCTTTTTGCTTTTTCTCAACACTTGGGGTTTCCTGAAATTAATCAATGGCACCAGATTTGATAGCACCAGTCTTATTTGCTATTGAACAATACCATACCTGGTAAGGGGCTGTCTGAACTGCTCTTTTTTTGGGCAACCATGTGAAATTTTTCTTGGGTGCATATTCACTCCCAGGCATTTTACAAAAGTTGGCACCCCCTCCAAACAACTTCTTCCAATTTGCAGACTTGCAAGAATTTTGTGGGGTTGGTGTGTACAGAACAAAATCACATTGGACAACAATCACCCTAGCTACTGCTGTAGTATTAAGAACAAGGGTGGTGGGAACAAGAATCCACCTCCAGCACACAAGCAGCAGTCAAACACAAGAAACTGGTAGCAGCAGCAGCACCAGCAGGATCCATTAAATGTTTAATTGTATTGTTGATGTTGTTGTTGATACAGTAGTGACATTGGCAATTCTTGTCAATATTGCTCACAACAATGCTGATTTCTCCACTAGCAAACAATGATGACTACAACAATCAACTCAATGGTGTTTAATAATTTCTCACTGGCCTAACAGTTATAAAAAGACACCAATAATGTGGTTTATTGTTATGTCATTTGTTGTTGTTGTTGTTGTTGTTGTTGCTGTGGTTGTTGTTGTTGCTGTTGTTGCGTTTTGGGTCATGTGTGTGTTTTGGGTTGTGTGTGTATTTTGTTGCTATGTGTGCATATTTTGTTGCTGCATGTGGTGTGTTTTGGTGTTTGCTTGGGATTTGCTGGAGGGAGTTGATTACAGCATTCTTTATGGACTCTAATGACTGAATTTGATTGGTAAATGAAAAATTTGGCAAAAAAGTTGGCATCTAAAGAGATCCCAAAGCCAAAAAAACTTTAGGATATATTGGCATGCCAACTTGGCATTGCAAATTATCCCAACCCTGGGAATGGCCTGATGGCAGAAGTGGTCCTGGATAAGTGCAAGTCAGCCCAGCTAAATAGTTGGCAAGTTGGCAAAAAAAAAGTAGTTTGGATAGCCCCTAAGTAGTGTTTTGCAGTACTTTAAAAAAAGTGAATTTGTGTCTTTTTGGGGGAGAAATGTGTCTTGTGTTTTGGGGGACAGAACTCATTTGCTTCTCTCTCCCAGTGTTCTGGCTAGTTGTTTTTTTTAGTGTTGGCTATACTCCTGGAAGTCTCATGTCAAAGATTCCTTGAAAGCATGGAAAATGCAAAACTGCTGGTGAAAATACATATCTAGGTTTAAGAATAATTAGTATGGCCTAATATAAATTATTTTATAGTCCTGGAATTTTTTTCTTGTGTACTTTCAAATTCATATTTACTTATTCTTTTTCCTTATTTCTGATACTGTGTTTTCATGCTCTTATTTAATTTTCACTGAAGAACCTCCTCCACTATTCCTTGCTTTTGCAGACCGCCAAAAATCCAGTTGTTTTTCCATCCTCTGGCTTGTAATTTTGACAAATTCTGTTAATGACACAAGTCCAAGCTTCTACACTGTTTCCCTTTCCCAGATTACCTTCTCCAAACACTTGGTGTAGATAGTAACAATAGACAACAAACCATACTGCCCTTACAGAATTTTTTTGGTGTCTACATCATCATCATCAAAATTTTCTGTAAGATACAAAAGTGAGTCATTGTGTGCATGCAATTTCCCAGCAACAACTGCACTTCTTACATCCAACAGCACAATGCTCACACAGCATTCTCTTTTCTTCTTTTTGTGTTTCTTTACTAGATAAAACAATTTTGTTTTTGCCACAAGTGTGTGTGCTTCATGCACAGACCTTGTACCCAAAAGGTTTTATGGGTTTTAGAGTGTTATTTGAAAGGACTGGGATGTTATCCTTGTCCTCTTCTAATTTTGTAGGTGGTGTGTCAGTCATGATTGTTTTTTTAAATGAAACAAAGAAAAACACAACAAAATCTGTATCACTGTAAAGAATTTGGTGAAAATTAAATACAATACACAACAATCATACATGAAAAAGTCCAAAAAGAGAAGCCCAATCAAAAAATGGGATTGGTGAGACACTGAGACATTGGATTATTATTTTTTTACTTAGATGCAAAAATGGCAGTTGGTATTTTTTGGGATCATTTGATGGTGCACATAATTGCAAAAAAAACAATAAATAGTGGTAAACACAAAATCAGCAACAACTGTGCATGCAATCTTTCTTCTTCCTCTTCTTATTATTCAAGTCTTCTTCAACATTTCCAAAAGCACAACAAGAAAACCCGCTGCACGTGCTAGGAGAATTCTTGTTATTCCAATCATGATCACACAAAAATCAACAGCATTTCACATTAAACATTTCAGTTTGCTAACATACAGTCAAGCATGATATACAAAAAAGGAGGATGTCTAGACATGTAGCATTTCTCACAAATGGATATGATTCATCTTCATCAATTTCAAGTCAAAGTGGTGATGATGATTCCAAAACAACTAATTACTGGTTGATACAGTTGCAGTTGGGCAGATGCGGTGGTAGAATATGTAATGAACAAAAGAAAAATTACTGGCATCACCATGGCACCTTGAGAACCTAGATGAAAATTATAAGGTAACCCATGATATGCATTACCAATACTTCTCCAAAGATGACCTGGAGGAGAACCAATTTGTGTTAATGACAGATCCATCTGTGGCACAGATGGATCTCTTTCATGTTGCAACAATGATCATGTGCTGTTACCCTGGCTAGAATTTTTAAAAAATTTAGAAGATAATTTAGTTTGCAAAGAATGTTTGTATTCATGTGAATACAAGGATATGGAATTGAATGTAACTGAAAATGATGTTGCAATTGCATCAAAAATAAATATGCATGGGTGAATTTTAAAAAATCTGGTGATGAAATGTTGATACGTCATTCTTATCAAATAAGCCCTGAACTTGTAGGAAACCATTATGGTTTCAGTGCACATAAAAACATATAACAAATAGGGATAGGGCAATGTGTTATTCAGAAAATGTTCATGCATTCATTGCTGGGATCACACTTGGAATGGGTACTTCTGACACAAGTAGATATTTGAGTTTCTTGGGACTGTACAGATCACACAATTGGAAAGTACTTACAAAATTGGAACTCAAAGTTGGGAAAGTTCTTCAGGATGTCTCTAAAAAAATATTTAAGGACAACATGGAAATTGAATTAACTATTTCAGAAATGAGCAAATTATAGTACAAGGAATGGAGTAATCTTAATGATAATCATCCTCAGATATATTGTAGACATTCTTCATTTGTCAAAGTGCTATGGTTATTTCTTAAAGAAAAGCAAGAACCTAAAGTATTTTGATGAATATCAAAAGAGGGCAGAAGCACCTTTGGAGCATTTATTTAACAACCATCATGAGTACTGTAGTGAAAAATGGTGTCTGGTAAAGAAAAACCCAACAAAACATATGGAAATAAATGCAGAGACAAAAAAAGCATTACAAACTGTACCAGTAGCTGAATGATATTTTTGAAGTATTTAGCAGGGAAGATGAATTGAAGGAGATATTTCACCCATATGATACTCAGACAAATGAAGGTCTGAACAAATGTATGCCCCAAAACACAAAAATTACTCAACAACAATGTCACTCGCATCACGGGTTTGTTGTTGTGCAGAAATCAATTCAGTTGGTTATGTGAATTATTTTTCAGAAGTTTTCAAGGTACTTAGTATTGTACCTGGAAGAAATACAAGAATGAAGGCTTGGCACTCTATTGACAGGGAAATGACATGTCACCAGAAATATGCAAGAAAGTATTCAACAAAGAGTCAATGAGTAAAAAACAAAATGACTGGTATGTCACCAGAAATATGCAAGAAAGTCTTCAACAAAGAGTCAATGAGTTAAAAAACAAAATGACAAGATTAAAAAAAAGTTACAAGGAGGATGTTGCTGACAAAAAGGAAGGCATTTCTTGTCAGTCAGGAGTTGGTTTTGGTAGTCCCATTACTCCATTAAATAAAAAACAATAAAACAAAGACAAAGTATGTTCTCATTGTGGACTTAGAGGTCATCTCCAAAGGACGTATCATGGTTGCCTAAAACACACCCCTAGTAGAAAACAAAAAATGCAGAAGAAAAGGATCAGAATCAAGTTACAGTAAATTCAGTACTGAAAGAGGTCCCAGTAGTGACTGAGGTAAAAAAAGAACAACATCCAGTATTGAGCAAACTGAGGAAGCATCAGAAGATAATGTTTATGCTTTCTGTTCAAGTACTTATGGGAATAGTCAGGCTGACTCAATTGCAGATGGTGAATTTTTATTTAGCCAATCTACAAATATGGAATCTGAAGAGAATCCTTCACAATCAACTCAGTTAGATTTGGTTCACAAAGCTGACATCACTAACAAGAACCCCAAGAAGAAAATTCCATCAAAGAAGACAACATTGATCCACTAATTGATCAAAACAACACAACAACAATAACTCTACTAACAACATGTAGAACATTTGACAGGATGAGAGAACATTAACCCCACTTCACAAATAGCTTTACATTAACATAATTGAAAAATCCTTGTATTTGTATTGGAGCTGAAGTAATTAGACGAAAATAATATATTGTCATTGCAGGTGATTGACAACAGTTTTGGAAAATCAGGCCTACCATGATGATGATATCAGCTCTCACTCTTTCTTGATGACATCAGCTTTCACTCTTTTGTAGAATATTGCTGAACAAATAACCCAGGAAACGGTACTCGAGATTTCTTGTATGTTTTTAAATTAGATTAGGACTACGGTGCTGGCCGACTACGATATGTTTGATGAGAAGTTATTGTGGGAATCAAAAACAAGCTACATTTTTCAACGTGTCAGGACACACGATTAAATAATTTAAACCGAAGACATCAAACAGATGCAGATTTCCTCAATACTAATTTATACACAAGACAACAGGCACAACAGACAGTTTGAGATTGTCAAAATTAATTTTTAATTTCTTGTTCAGATTTGGGGTTCGGTTCCTGACTCACTGGTCACAAAAGAAGTAACAAGAATCAAACCAAACCAAATCAATCGACCATGGTGTCAAAGAAAAACTTACTTTACATTCTTCTCCCTATCATATTTCAAGCTGTGGTTGTCAAAGCTGGCGAGTACGAGTTCTCACAACTAGTTAAGAAAGTTGAGGGTGATGTGATCGAGCTTGCTCGTGAAGTTGAGAGACTTTATAAAAATCGTTGCTTAGATACCTTGAAAGAATGTTCCAAGAACAATTATCACGAATGTGTTTCATCGTTTCCGAATCAAGTATGTCCAGGAGGTGAACAGCTAGGAGACAAAAAATGTGGCGATGACATTACTTGTTCTCGTCTATGGGATTACTCTATCAGTCGAGTATCCTTGCCACAAGATATTGCAGATGGTACCCATGCAAACCCTACTGATCCAGAGGTGAGAATTTGTTGTAGTAATGAACGGCAACTTCACACAGTATATATTTCATTTCTTTTCCTAATAATAACCTTTGTTGTATATCCTTCTCCTCCACCTTTACTGTACATTGTAGGTTGTTGAAACGGTTTGCTTTTCGCAGAAACTGGATGAATGGTTTATGAATAAGCACAATAGTGAAAAAGGATATTGGGATAACTTTGGTTTGGAGACTCCGCCCGTATACTATGGAGCACACAATGGTCTCTTTCGTATCTATCCAGCCTATCGAACAGTCACATGTGGTACATTTGATCCCCGTAGACGCCCGTGGTACATCGCAGCAAGTTCTGGCCCCAAGAATATCTTGATGGTCCTCGATGTAAGTGGTTCGATGGGAAACTACGGGAGAATAGAGATACTGAAGGAAGCTGCAAAAAGAGTCATACAAACTCTAGATGTGGGTGACCGCATCGGTAAGTTCCATCTACATAAATATATTCACTATAACATGTATAATGTTCTATCTCATTCTGTGCTTTTTGAACAGCCATTGTCCCATTTTCTACATATGCTTCACAACCTATAGCTAAGAATGGCAACCAGATGTACGTTGTCACGGAAGAGAACAAAAAAGAATTGCTACGAATGATTGATTTGTTATATGCCGATGGTGCAACCAATATCTATGAGGCCTTCGACAAAACATTTCAAATTTTTGAAGAAACGTTCAAAAAAGAATTACACGTAGACTGCAATTCTGCAATTCTATTCTTAACCGATGGTAAGATGACGCCAAGATATGATGGTATCGATGAGGGAAGTGTTATCAGCTTTATAACAGATGGCATAACTACAATGGAAGAAATGACAGGCCATTCTGTCTTTCTCTTTACCTACAGTATATCTGGAGAGGAGGCAGATAGACTTCCTTACGAGCTGAGTTGTGCTGTGAAATTTGGTGTATGGTCCAAGCTAGAAGACGAGTCTGAAATCATCGATAGTTTAACAAGCTATTACCAATTGTTTGCTCTAGGTCTTGGAAATGACAAAAACGAAAACTTTACAGCTTGGGTAGAACCATATTTGTATGCAGATGGAGTATCAACAGGAACAACAGTTTCAGCACCAGTTTACGACAGGGATAAGGACCCTCATTTGTTTTTGGGTGTAGTTGGTCTAGACTTTCGTCTGGCAGCCATTGATATAGCTCTAGGCGCGGACAAAGGTAACATGAATGCATTGGATAGAGTCGTTCGTCAATCGACGGCAAAGTGTCCATCTCTAGACTCACTAACAGAATGCGAGCTGGAATCGTATCGTCATCGGGGGACCGCTGGCAATGCGGCAATGTGTTCAAACAACTGTTCTGGATTTGATTTTGTGACTATAGAGCCAGAAAAGTGTACAACTATTTCTGATTATCCCACAGATCTATGGGCCAATACCGATGAGTTATACATGTCATACGAAGTACGTGAAGAAAGAAACAACAGAATATTTTTCGTTTTTTTCTTTATTAAATTTTTCTCATGTAAGCTTGGTTTTGCTTGCATCGTTGTATTCACAGGAACGGGCATGTTGTCTGGTTGGTGAAACGAAAGCCTCAGAAGTATGTGACGGTGGTGGCAGCAGCAGCAGCAGTATTGGTATTATAGTTGGATTATCTGTGGCTATAGGTGTAGTGTTGGCTATCATCATAATAGTGGTTCGTCGCCAAAGACGTCCTAACACTTCCGGGGCGTCTACTCCCGGGAATACTGTAGTACATAAACAAGGTAAGTCTCATATTCCAATTGCATCGGCAACTATAGTTCAAGTCCCTCCAGTATCACCACCCCGGATGAATCCAAACTTTGATGCTTCCGCTCCTATGGAGGATAAATTTTAACACCAAAGTTCACACTACTATTGAAACACTTATTAGTCTGCCACGGACTATTCACGGAAGATATATATATATTGATAAACGGGTTCATAAAAGTATAAATCAAATCTCAATGGTCTTCGGTATTTTGGATTTCTTCAAGTCAATTTATGGAAAAAGCTCCCAGCTGGAAATCCTTTTCTATGAATGCAAGAAGCACTAGAGTACCTGTGAAAGTAGAACATTGGACAAGATTTAACTTTTTCATAAAAAAAATCAAGAATGCTATGATTAAATGTTATATTTGCTTTACCACCACTCCGTCCTTATCGAGACTGGTCTGTGTATTTTGATTTTGGAATGTCAGTTTTTTTCCTTAGCTTCTCACTGAAGGCACCGTAGTCCCCTGGACGATTAAGACAGTAACTGTTTAATCTGTTTGTATTTAGACGAACATCAATTCCTGTATTGAAAGGTTTTTGAGACCATACATTGTATAACTTTGGAACACTCGATTCTCTCCAAATCATAGCATGTGTACCACCAAAAAAAGTACCCTTGCCTTTTAATTTGTAAACATATGGATTCGAATGGACAATATCTACTAGATCCTTGGTCCATTCTTGCTTTTTTGTCTTCCAACAATCAATCCGAACAACATCCCAATCATTTGGAATGTATTTTAAAAAGTCATTTTCCATATCTATCATGTGAAGCAATTCATAATCATCTTCTAGGATCAATGATATACCCGTAAGGTTCTTATGTTGCAAAATATGTAAATTGGTGAGTGTCAATCCTGACACACCCACACAGCGTTTTGGATGATAGTTGGGTCCACATATATCTTCCTTTCCTCTTTGACCCTCAATCCGTTCGTAGGGTACATGCTGTCTTCGTAATCTTGTTCTTTCAAACGCATTTCGATTTATATTTGTCGATAAATTAATATAATATATTCGATCAATGAGTTTACCAGGTTTAGGCTTTCGTTGAAAAGACAAGGGTGGAAGTTTCCCATTACTATCAGGGATGCTGTAGTAATGTATCTGTGTTGGCATGGATGTATTATTACTACCGGTAGTTGCAAATTTGAGGAATCGAGAAATCAACGACGATGGCCTTGTTCGTATTGATTCTTCTTCTTCTTCTTGGTGATTAGTATTATGATGAGCCATTCTTGTTGTATTATCAAAGATACCCACAGCCATACAAACTGCTACGAGACATAATGATAATTTACGAAGTTGGCGTTTTGTCATTTTACTTTTTTGTGGTTGGCAAATGACGCCTTTAGGAAGAATCATGATTGATTTCGTCTTGATGATCCCAATTATTAATACGATTGACTTCTTCTTGATGAGCCCGATTATTATTACTCCACAAGACGACTTGTTTGTTTTCGTTCTAGTTTATGTATCATGTATTCTTGTTTTGTTTTTGGGGTCGGAACTCTGTTTCTCTCTTTACTGTACATACACACTTTTCGGTTACATCAATCACAACACAAGCGATTGCTGAAAGGGACTTACCGTGTATGTTTTTTTTCGAAAATTACTGACAGTATCATCCTTTTTGTGGAAATGTTCGAAGACTCTTCCCACCAGAATAATTGTACGATATCTAAACTGCAGTTAGTGTGTAGTAATATGATCAGCAGAATGGACTCTTTGGTTTTTCCTCTCGATGTCTGCCACTGATTTGGTCATCTCTAAAATTTTTATTGTTATTTGTATCCGTGCTACAGTAGTCTTATACTATCAGGTACACAGGTGAGTAGTCCTATTATTTTATTATCTACCAAAAAAAATCTGTCAATGAGGTTCTAACATGAACCTTCATGATGTAAAATTGGTATTTTGAAATTATGTCTGTCCTTTGTCGCCATGCCAAGAAAACAACACAGGAAAAAAAAAGAATTTCGGGTCGCGCCAATTTTCCTTGTCATTTCCCTCCGTGTGCGTGGTGGTGGGTGGTGCTGTCTTTTTTATTTGTTGGTTTTCCTTCCTCGTTTCGCCACTCCACAAGAGAAGGAAGAGACCACAAACCCACATTACAACCAACACCTGGGTTAGGGCACGGACGAGACGGGAAAACAAACAAAAAGAAGTTTGCTATTAAAATAGACTCTCTTTAGTCGCTTGGTGTTTCTTTAATTTGTGTTGTTTGTTTTGTGTTTCGTTGCCCCAACACGCACGAGAGACAAACCAAACCAAACCAAAACGCAACATGTCAAATCCATTTGCCAAGTTTGCACTTTCCAACAATTTGACTACCACCATAAAAAAGGAAACTAGTAGTAATGGTGGCTCTGGTGGTTGGATGGCAACTAAGAAACGTGGACGTGATGATGTAGCTATTCAACGTGATCGATCGAAAGCCAGAGAAGCTTGGAAACAACGACGACGTTCAGGCGGTAGTGCTGGTGCTGGAAGATCAAATTCAAGATCGTCCTGGAAAAGTACCAAAAAATCGCAATCTAGAAAAAAAGCAAAACCAACCCCAACTAGAACAGCAACAGCAAGGGGAAGAAAAGCAACTCAGTCGAAAAAGAAAACAAAGAATTATAGTAGTGATGAATTTGACGACGATGATGATAATTCCATCGATGACTTTGTAGTAGATGACGATGAAGATGTATCCGAAGAACAACTATCTTCTTCTGAAGATGAAGCTTTGATTGTAGATGACGACGACGATGATGACGATGAACCTCGTTCATCCTCTACTCGAAATAAAGCAAGGAAAAAAACCATTCAAAAACGCAACAAGAATACCAACAACCAACGCAACATGAAACGCAATCCTGATTACGACCATGGTAGTGAATCTAGTAGTAACAGTAGTGAAGACGATGCCCCCCTTTTATCGTCCAAAAAGCTTCCTCAACGTCGAACAAGTAAACCTATGGATAAACGTAAGCATTTGAAAAATATTTCCAATACCGACAGTACAACAGCATCCAACAATAGGAAAAAGCGTCCCACTCGAGCAGCTACCAATACCGTCAATCTTGCTCTTTCCTCTGACGATGATGATGACGAAGAATTTGAAGAAGAAACGAAATGGAAACCTAAAGATCTATCAAGCAGTGATGATGATGATGATGATGAATTAGAAATTTTAGAACTATCCTCCTCCTTGTCCCAACGTCCCAACAATAGCAATATCAAGAACAAGAATGATACAAAAAAATTAAATACCTCATCTACTACGAATCAAGCATCATCGACAGTATCACGTTTCTTTTCCAGTAATTCAAAATCTTCAAAACCAACTAGTACAAGTGCAAGTAGCAGCGTACAACAATCGCAAAACAAGAACAAGAAGGACAAAAAAAACTTTTTTCTTGATGACGACGATGATGATGACGACAATTATGATGGTGATTTTCCTATGCAGTCAAGTCGTCGTGCTGGTAGTGCCATGGCCAATACTAAACACTCAAATGCTAGTAGCAATAACAAAACTGCTTCTACCACTGCTACTACCATGAAACGGCCTAATTTAGCAGTTTTTGATGATGATAGTGAAGATGATGGTGTATTCTTACAAGATACTCCTACACCAAAAAATAAAAAATTAAAAGCAAAGAAGAAAAAGAACAAATCTTTTGAAAGCGATGATGGTGATACAAGTGATGATGAAAATTTTGCCATGGCCTTGGCCATGTCGGAAAGTTTAATGGAAAGTGGTAATAGTAACGCTAATGGTGGTAGTGGAACGTCTACGAAACGAAATATTCTTGAGGATAGTGAGGATGACAGTGTTATTGAAAACAACAACAACAACAAGAAGATGAACGATAAAACGAAAAAGAAGAATAAAATTGTATATTTAGACGATGATTCGGATCATATGATGCAAGAGCAGGAGGAGGAGGAAGAAGAAGAGGATGATGCTGAAGTAGATGATTATGAGGAAGAAGATGCACGTGAGGCTAAATCAGTGTTACATGCAGCGAATCAACTAAGTGCACAAGTATTAAATACAATGGCAGAATGGTCACAAGTAGATGGTGGTAAAAAGGCTAGTACAGGAATGATTTTGAATGGTGCATTAGCTATACATGAATTTTTACCACCATCATCCACCAAGAAGAAGAATGATTCATCGTCGTCTTCTTCAGAAGGTACTACAACTACAGAAGATACCAAATCCAAATCGTCGCCGTCATCATCCTGGATATCTCAAGATGTTATGAAACGAATTTTACCAAATGTCAAATTGGGTGATTATCAATTGATTGGTGTAAATTGGTTAGCATTATTACATGGAATGAAATGTCAAGTAGAAGGATCAAAGAAAAAACCAAATAGTAACATGAACGTGAATGGTGTGTTGGCAGATGAAATGGGATTGGGGAAAACTGTACAAACGATTGCCTTCTTAGCATGGTTAAAACACCGTCACGATCCTGCTATTCTTGCCATGAAGGATGATGTCAATAAAAATAAGTCCATGATAACTTCCAATGCTACTAGTCAATCACCTGTGTCTATCGTTGACAGTGATATTGATGAAAACAAGAATATTGATGATGAAGATGATGACAGCGTTGTTAACCTTCTGCAAGACGACGACGACCATGATGACAATTCAACCTCAATTCCTTCCAACAGTGGTAGGAAGAGCAGCACACATACCACCACCAATACTACTCATCGTCGTCCTCACATTGTAATTGTTCCAGCATCTGTATTATCTAATTGGCAACGTGAATTTGAAAAGTTTTGTCCTGATATGATTGTTGTCAAGTATCATGGAACGATGAAGGAACGTGAAGAAATACAAGAACAATTAAGATTATCATTACCTACTGCTGCTGCCGCTGCAACATCAGGACGGGGAGCAGGAGGTCGTATGAGAAGCAAGAAACAGCGACAACCATTACCGTTAGATGTTGTATTAACAACATTTTCTTACTTTAGTAGTGAGAAAGCTACAGATAGATCCTTTTTACGGAAATTTCATTTTGATTATATGGTTATAGATGAAGCACATTGCTTGAAAAGTGCCAGAGGAATGAGATATCGTAATTTGAACAAATTTAAAACATCCCATCGTCTGCTCTTGACAGGTACGTATAGACGACGACAGAAAAGAGACACGATGAGCAATATGACTTGAGCTTACAACGAATTCATTTTTGTTTTGGAAAACCTGTCTTATCACATCTTTATTTTTGTCCTTTATCTCTCTTCCCTCCTTCCATAGGTACACCTGTTCAGAATTCACCAAAGGAGCTCATGTCACTCCTTTGTTTCCTTATGCCACTCTTTTCTCGGTCTTCGAGTAGCGGTGAAGGTGACTTTGATGACAACAACAAGGAAGATCACGGTGGTGAAAGTATGTTGCAACACTTTGTAAATATTGAGAGCAATGGAAGCGAGGCTGGCAGCGAGGCTGCATACACAAAGTTAAAACATTTGTTTGCACCCTTTGTGTTGAGACGTCGTAAGGCTGATGTTCTTAGTCAACTTATGCCACCAAAGGTAATTGCTGCTTTGTCTATGCTTTCAGTTTTTGATCATTGTTCTGTTACCTTATTTTTGGATGATTTGCTAACGTTATCCTATTTCTTCATCGCTGTCTTCTCAACTATCATACAGACAAGAAGGGTGGAATGGGTACCATTCGACGAGAGTACTCGGAATGTGTACGATTCTATTGTCGCCTCTCATATGCAACGCCGGGAAGACAAATCTGCTTCAGCCGAACAGCATCTTTTCACTGCGCTTCGAAAAGCAGCAAATCACCCCTTGCTATTACGAACACGCCACAAGTCGCCAGAGGCTATTGAACACCTTGCAAAACATCTTTATCAAGCTGGTTACTTTGGACGTCATGAAACATGCACGGTAAAACTTGTACAGAAAGAGTTGGAAGGTTTCAGTGACTTTGATGTTCATTGTGCAGCCCTAGAGCTTATCGACGAAAATCCACTTCGTGCAGAAGCTCTCTCCCGATATACACTAAAGGAAGAGGATTTGTTTTGTTCTCCGAAATGCAAACGTCTTTCAACTCTTTTGCCTGACCTACTCCAAAAAGGTCATAGAGTACTGATTTTCTCCCAATGGACTCGTTGTTTGGACTTGCTTGGATGTCTTCTTGGCCATTTAGATCTTAAGTATTTGAGATTAGATGGCCAGACAGTAATCTCGGAGCGTCAAAAGTTGATTGATGAATTCAACGAAGATGCATCAATTCCAGTTTTTCTTTTGTCGACCAGAGCTGGAGGAATGGGTACGTGCGAAGGTGGCTCATAATCCACAGAAGTCTTTGTTTCATGGAATGTTTCGGTTTGTATCATACTTTTCCCTTTTTTCTAAATTCTTGTTGTGCTTTGGTTGCAAATTCGCCTCATAGGAATCAACCTCACAGCTGCGGATACATGTATCCTACATGATTTGGATTTTAATCCTTTCAACGATATCCAGGTAAGCAAAATTTTTTTCTTCACATTCGTTTGTATACCCACCAATTTCAAGTTGTGCGATCTTAACTTTGGCTTTCGAACTTGTCTACAGGCTGAGGATCGTTGTCACCGTATTGGACAGAAAAAACCTGTCACAGTGATCAAGATGATCACAGAAAAAACTGTGGATGCCGATATTTATGAAATGCAGGAAAGAAAGGCGAAGATGAACGCGGCAATTCTAGAAAATGGATCATCTGCAGATACCAATAGCAATGCTTCTAGCGTTGGAGACAAGAAGAAATCTGCCAAGGAAGAAAAGGAAGAAATCAACAAAGTGCTCAAGAAAACATTTGACAGATACCTTCATTCTCCAGCTCCGAAGGATGATAGAAGCCTCACTAAAAGTAGTGCAGATATTCTTGTCTAAAGAGATAATATTGGGCACTGGTACCCTGTTTACTGTAGAAGTCATAGAGGAAACATGATATTCTTTATTCTTGCTGGAATCAACATTACTTGTTATTTGTATCTTTTCGCTTTACAAAACTACTTTACGCAAGGAGCGGGAACTAATAATGAACAAGTTATTATTACTAGAAGGTTCAGAAACACAAACTTCACTGCCAAAGTTTTTATTATCTCTTGCTCTGGAATCTTAAAAATGGTAATATGCACTGAATCTAGGTTGCCATTTTTATGATTGTACATCGGCCAACCAAGCCCTAAGCAGTCATTCGATTCCCTATTAACTGAGACTCTTATCGGTCTAGGTTCTGCGGCGTATACGCGATTTCAGTTTTTTTGGCGGATGGTTTCTCGTCACATTAATTTTTTCTGTCCTACCAGGGTTCTCGTTGCCGTATTGACACTACCGCAATCACGTTGTGCTCGATCTGTGGTGTTTTCAAGTTTGCCCAGCCATCGAGATCTTCGATCGTTCCCTGTGTTTGGGATGCTTATCCCCCAGGGGGCAGGTGCCCCCCGTCCCCCTCGGGGGGGGGGAAGATTTTTTCGCCGACAGCGCACCGCCAGCCAGCATGAGCCGTTTTTTTGGCGGATGGTTTCTCGTCACATTAATTTTTTTCTCAACAATACAGCAACAAGAACCCTGGGGTTCTCGTTGCCGTATTGTTTTCTGGCCGATGATACCATTCACGAATCGACAAATCTTTTGTTTTACTGTACAAACAATGCTTGGGACTTGTCTAGCGAAACTACCGTAGTCCTACTTAAGACTGCGACCTAGCTCCGTTGAACAGGAAATCGCGTCAAATACCTCAAGTGGGTGGATTTTTTTTGGAATCCACACATAAAATGATATAGCCTAGATTCCTTCCTCATCAATGACACCACGATCTACAATTTTATCTTTAGCAGTGGAAAATAATTTCACTGAGA